>JANDBE010000045.1:22604062-22615621 GCA_024320915.1 Erigeron philadelphicus | reverse complement strand
CAAAAACTTCAGTGATAACCATGAGATATACTTGAACACCAAAAACATTAACAATTCAACATTAAAATTCCAAATACTAAAACTACACATTTTCGCTTGTTTCGGCTTTTTAAATTATTTGTAACATTTCATTGAACTCGATATTTCGTTTCTTTTTTTTCGTTATTTATGTTCTCTTAAGTTTTTCTTATTTCGCTTCATTAAATGTCTTTAAATATTAAAATTTTGTCCTGCATGTAGCGTGTATGAGTGTCGATAAAGAAAGTAATTATTTGTTTTTAATTGGCTAATTTTAAATTGATGCATTTTATATGTGAAAGAAAAGCGAAGACAAAAATTGTTCACGAGAAATATAATAAACAATGTAAAAGCATGAAAACAAAATAATATTATAATATGAAATACTATGAGAAATAATGAAAACCAATTTAAATATTTTTAAATATAGTTAAGAATCCATCAACAAATAGAAAGGACTCAATATCCCCGTTCATAATTTTCAACTTTAAAGATTATAACTCTACTCTTGTTATAATTCAACCATCCACATTTCAAGATATTATATTCTTAATTAATTATACTTTTAGAATTTCTTCATAATCTGATGCTGATTGTATATATCATTTAATGCTTTGTTAATTAGATCTATCTTATAATTAAATATATGCATCTTTGGAATTAGGAAATGTTTTAGTAAATATATACATTGGACATGGTCCAAGTCTATCTTGATTCATAAGATCCCAACATGTTTCTTTCTAAGTTACATCACATTACATCAACTCCAAAAAATTTATGGTAAGACCATGTCTTAAAAGCAGGCATCAAACCTTATCGTCTCCAATTTAATATAGTGATTGATGGTAACACACAATTCCACTAAGAAGCTTCTCTATATACTCATTATTCAAAACATTATTAATCTAAAATGTCCACCAAACATCCAATTAGTATGAACATTAATAACAGTAACAACAACTATCCAATCTAGTTGTGTGGTAGGAGAAGTATATGGGGTTGAGAGATTTATCCAAGGATAATGATTTTTTATAAAAACTTTTGACTTGAGACTTTTGACCTATAAAATGTATGCAACAATCATGCATAGGAAGAACATTTTCAAAGAATTGTCATGAGGCTATTAAATAAATAAATAAATAATCATAATAAATGAAGATAGTATCAAAACATTGAAAATAAAGTTAATGATGGTATGTATGTATGTATTCATTTAGATACATGCACATATATGAATATATGATATCTAAGACGTAAATAAAACGGGTGTACGAAAGATCAGATATATGCCTCTGCCAAATTTTTTAATTAACTAACATTATGTTTTACGTTTTGGAACTTAGAAAAGATAGATACCATATTTTCACGTCCATTCTTATTAAACAAATAAAACTTTGTAAACTTACAAATTTCGAAAATAAACTATGAATTAAGTTAAAGGTTACAACAAATTGGTGAGTAGCGAATATAGTATTATGTGAATGTGTAATGTGTATAGAGAAGTCGGCCGCATGTGGTTTATGTAGACATTTACTATATAATGACACTTTAATTTAATAATTTAATACTTTCTCTGTTCCAATTTAATTATAAATATTTTTGTTTGTGAATACTTGAGATAAAATATTGAATAGTTTAAGCTTTAGATTAACAAAATCAAATTTGGACATTTAAACTGAAATTCATTTGATCAAATTTGAACATTTAAATTGAGATAGAAGGGAGTAAACATAGATATTAAAAGATGTTCTTTCATCAACCAACTGAAATAGAATAGGCATCCTTGTTACTTTCTTCATATCCCTGTATAAATGTTCAGAAATAAGATTGAGTAACCAGTTTGATGCACTTGTACATTTGATGCCCTGCATCAGCCTGGTACCAAGGCGGCAAGGCCGACCCTTAATATACACACATCCATACATATATTAGTGATCTATCTTGATTCTAGTTCTCCAAACATAAGAATTAATAACAAGATAATATATCATTCAAGTTGTGCTCTCTACAACCTTTCATACAGCAATGAAAAAATTTGCACAAAAAATAGCAGCACCACCCACAAACAAAAATAGAAATGTAAAAAATTAACCCGTTCATAACAAGATATATCCGTAGATGATGATAATAATAATAATATGACTACTATTATGAATATGAATTTATGATGTACAACACATCTTCTTTTCTGGAATCACTTGTGCCGGACCTGGGACGATAATCTTCTTGCCAGCCAGAGAAGCTGGGTTTCCATTTTGTTCCTCACCTGCAGCGAGACTTTTCTTGTTGACTATTCTAAAGATTTCAGTCAAAACAGTCAAGAATGCATCCTCTACGTTTGTTGACTCGAGTGCTGATGTTTCTAGAAAGAATAGTCCTTCCTTCTGAGCAAACTCTTTAGCGTCCTCTGTAGGGACTGCTCGTTGATCTTCCAAATCACTTTTGTTTCCAATTAGAATGATGACAATGTTCTTGTCGGCATGGTTACGAAGCTCTTCTAGCCACC
The DNA here is from genome assembly GCA_024320915.1 of Erigeron philadelphicus. Classification (NCBI taxonomy): domain Eukaryota; kingdom Viridiplantae; phylum Streptophyta; class Magnoliopsida; order Asterales; family Asteraceae; genus Erigeron; species Erigeron philadelphicus. The sequence continues at coordinate 22,613,097 of JANDBE010000045.1, read as the reverse complement.
TCGGTATGTGGTCAAATGTTTGGCGCTTGGTTATGTCATATACCAGCATGGCCCCTACTGCTCCCCTATAGTATGCACTTGTCACAGCTCTGTACCTGCATGGCAACAAATCGAGCATTGTTAGAAATCACATGCAGAGCAAGGTTAGAGGTGCTAAATGACAGATCTGATAATGCGTCAAAACAGGTCCTAGTTGCAACGCTTAACTTTTTGTACAGATGGGGTGGGGGATTGGTGAACACCTTTTGTCCAAACTATTTTAGTTATATTTATAAATACACTATGGGATTGTATGCATTTGAACTACACTTGGGGCAACTCTCAACTCTTTCCCTTTTCAGTTAATTCTTCCTGAGTTTTTCCATTTCACTTGTTTAAAATACAACATAACCCGAGCAACCCCATTCATAAGTAACTGGATCGATATTGCCACCTCAAATCAATAATTCAATAAACTAGCTTATTACTTTAGATATGTTGAAACTTAGCAACAGGGACGAAGAGGTAAATCTTTTTCTTTTTATTTCGAAAAGGGTTGGTAGTACTGCCTAGTATGAACAACATCTGATTGCCACCAAAGGGTATCAAGAAGACAAGTACGGGGGTGGTTTATACAGTGGTTACTGGTTAAGCCTTTGTTTACTCAAAAATCATGATCTCAATGGTTACTTGCTACACGTGAAACTGCTCCATATACTGCAGCAGATCAGTTATGCTCAATGATGAAGAGACGTATCTCAAAATATTATATCAAAACTGGTAGGTAACCTGATATGAATCAAAATAACTCTTAACAAAGACAAGTTCAGGTAAAACAGATTACAAAACCCTTTGTAAAAATCAAATGCCTATATATTTGTGTGTGTAAACTCTGGATAGAAGAACACTCTGAGTATGCATATGGTTTAAGACTATATAACAATGTCATATGTTAAAAAATCAAATATATCACAAATATATAAGGTCAAGTGGTGGATACAGCTTGATCAACAGATGCAAATGGTCTATAAAAGCTCTGATAACTTGACATTTATGTACAGAGTAGACATAAACAAACCATATTAAGATCAAATAGTAAACCCAATCAATTTAATTTGAGACACAGATCTAACTACTTTCGTATAGTCGGTAAACTAAGATCTAAGAATCTAAGGGACACCTGTAATAGAAGATATATATGCATACAAAGTAGAGGGGGCAATTTGACCAGTTGTAATGGAATGGCTTTATTTAGGCTATCTTTTATAGATTTATGTCTAGCAGGTAAAATGAGCTAAAATAATAGATAAATGGGGAACACGGGTCAAAATTTCCCATAGGGCATTTTTGATTTGAGAAACCTCCTAAATAGCTCCATATGAATATTAAAATAGAAAAAGTAAATTACTTAACATACTAACTGTACGTCAATTAAAAATTACGCAATACAAAAAAAGATACACAAGGATAGGGTTCAAGGGGAATCGGAGCGGTAGAGTGTTGGAGTAGTGTGCTTTCTCTGAAATGATATGAAATGCACATGACTGTTTCAAAAATCAGGACTAACTTTCATGGAGATATCAACAAAACTTGTTAAAGTTTTCGATTAACTGCCAATAAAATATCAAAAGTAAAGGGGCGAAAAAGAAGATTGGACATCAGGCACTGCAAAATTTTTGGGGTTGAATATATACACTAGGTATCAGAGAAAGTTTATAACCTTTCTAACTTCAACAAAAAATCACATAATAAGAAGTCATCCATGAAGCCATGGATCAACTTTTTATCCACACACATCTAAAAGTTTATCCAGGACAAAATTAAAGATTGTTTAATGAACAACATCTGCATACTTCACACTCAATATCCAATACCAGATGGATTGCTGTCTCCAAGAACATGGAAAATCAGGTTAGACTTCTCAAACTCTAAATCAAAAGATTGAGTGTTGTCTCTAAAGACTTACGTAGTTACGTGCCAATCGTGAAAAAACCTAGCAACCAACATAATAGCATTAATAAGCCCTAAGTGCCCAAGTTAATCAATTTGGACTTCACAAGAATAGTCATTCAAACATTACGTCATTTAGTTTATTTACCAACAAGGAGTTGGCCTAGTGGTAAGAGAAGCACTTAGTGACCTTAAGGTCCAAAGTTCGATCCCTACTTGGCACAAAAAAACAACTCTTTTATAGTACCTATTACCAATGAAGCCTAGGCCCATACGTAAAGTTCTAAAGACACGGGTTTGATCCTTCGAGCACCCAGATCATGTGGGGACTAGGATGGAACTATTGTACCAGTCGATGGGTATCCAATTGTAGATTCCCCCATTGACCCTTTTAGTTTATTTTGACACAAGCCAATATCAAAGTCAACCCTGAGCTTCTTTAATACATCAGGGGCCGAGCTCGAATTCCTAAAACTAACGATTCGACCTCGAGCACTATCAAGATCGGGCTCGGCTCAGCTCAGACTACTAGCAAATCAAATTCCTTAGATCTAAGTCAGCATAACCACATATTATCCATACATGTACTACAAAAAACAATATTATATCAAGTACAAACAAACTCAGATCACACATATGTATATTGATGGATGGATGGAATGGGTAAGGGGGTGGTACCGTTCTTGACCAGCAGTATCCCAGATCTGAGCTTTAACAGACTTATGCTGGATAACAAGAGTGCGTGTCTGGAACTCAACACCAATGGTGGCTTTTGAATCCAAACTGAACTCATTTCTCGCAAATCGAGCTAGTATTTGTGACTTTCCAACTGCTGAGTCACCGATCAGCACTACTTTGAATACGTAGTCTATTTTTTGACTCGGATCATTGTATCCACCACCACTTGCCATTATTATGTATCTATATCTATATCTATATCTATATATGTATGTGTAAAGAAATATAGATAGATATGGAGATCTTGTGTGGGGATCTAAAATGTGAAGAAAATGGATACAGTGTTTAATGAAGAAGGAAAATAATGGTCAATGATATATATAAGGGGATGTTTGACATTTGTACTTCTTGTTGTTGTTTCTTGGGCGGCTCACTTTTTTATCTAAAAAAACTATTCTTTTGTTATCTTTGATTTTTCAAAATTTGAATATTACGAGTATTTTCTTATTAAATACTGTAATTTTGTATTTCGATATACATCTAATTTTTATCCTTTTATTTAAACCAAAACTGCAAATGAAGCTAACTCAACTGTCAGACTGATTTTTATCACAGGTCTTGGATTCGACTCTTAAGAGTAACAAGTCTGTGAGTTTTTTCACTAAATCAGTTGTAACAGCTTATGGTCTGCATCTAGTAGTCTAGAGCTCGTGCAGGACTTCACCATTATACTGTGAGGTGTTCCCTGATGTCGACTGCTAAAAAAAAACTATCGTACAAATATCATAAAAAAAAAGGCCAAATCAAAAATAGATCCCGAACCCGACAAGCTTGTATATGGTATGTTTTCACCACCGAAATGGACGTTGAACCGAATAGTGGATTAAAGAACGGGATAACATTACATATATAACAAATATATTACTTCTTAATCTATACACTTTTATAGAACATAATCAAACGAAATGATAGAGGTAAATGCAAATTAAATATTCTTCTTCTAATTTAAACATGTATTGTGTTCTATCATGCGACGATACCTCATCTAAGAAGTTGCCCTTTTATTTTGGTGAAGCGAGACAACACTTTTAAAGAGGGCAACTAAATGTTAATTCCCTCTTGTTACAGATACAATATGTTTTATTTAAATTTAAAGCAGAGAGTTATTTTAGATCAAAGATGTAGTCTCCTTTATCAATTTAACAGCTACAAATGGAACAACATATGAATACGAACAAATAATCTACACAAAAGATATTTAAAACGAACAAAAAAAGCAGCAGAAAAATACATTTTAGTATTTTATATAAGCTGTAGATAAAGAGATACTCTGTATGACAAAATAAATTTTAGTTTACTATAGAGTTGTAAAAAAAAGTAGAAACAACACTCTAATAACTGGTCTCGCCGGGTGTCTCACGTTACACCGCCCGTTAAGAATCTAGAACGAGGTCTGCACAAAAATGGAACATAATGCCACACCTTCAGCAGTAGATGAACATACCTAGATAAATTTAACATTTGAATATAAAATGCAAGATATTGGTTCTAAGCTAGTCTTCCATGGTATCTTCCTCACTTTTTTTGCCTTCGGCATCACCTTCTGAGTCATCCTCCATATCCGGCTCTTCATTTTCAGTTTCCTCTTTCGTCCCACCACTATTCCCTGCAATAACCAAAGGACAGTTAAAAATAATAATTTGCAGATTAAATATCCACAGCATGTACTACTTTATGTACTCATCTCTTTAAAACGGCACAATTACCAATTTGATGTCCAGTAAAAACAACCGATGAGACTCAAAACACAGTGGTGGGGCAACTAGAAGACCATCCGTTTTAGATACTAACGCTCCTTGATAACTACATGTGGCAAAATGGTTATTTGGGAGCTGTCACCTGGGTGACTAAATAAAGAACCAATAGTAAAGTTCTTTTCTTTGGGGCTATTGGACTATGGCTCCACAAGGTTCTCTATTAATCTTAACAATAATTAGAACTTGTTAATTGGTAAATACTTGTATTCAACTACAAGTAGGGTAAACATGGTCAACTTTGATGAGATGAGAGGATGGCATTTATAAAGATTTTAAAATATAAACGATATTACAATAACTAACAAAAATCGGAAAGAAAAAAAAAAAGAAAAGAACATATGTGATTTGACATAAATCAATTACCATATTCACTATAAATTACGTTGCCTGCACATAATCCATCCTCAATCTTGATGAGCTGAAGAGTCATTCTGGGCCCAATCTCTTGAAGCTTCACTGCACTTTTGCTGGAAGCCCTATTAACTCTCCCTAGATCAGTTGCTAAGCTTACGGTTGCTGCTTCGTCGTCTCCTTCACTTTCTGATCCATAACCAGCCCTTCCAGTGACAAGAAGAAGAAATAATGATAAAAGTAAATATATAATAGTTACAAAACAAATTGTATATATCCACAAAAACAGTCAAAACCCATCAATTACTTTTCATTTGTTACGTCCTCACACAGTTTAAACATGCATTACACATGCCATATAAAAGAAAATCCACAAAAAATAATTAATTAAATGGTTAGAAAATGCAATGATAGTGCTTATAAGATACACATCTATCCAAACTTATGACAGAAAGCATCTATTTTTCAGTAATGTAAGAATGAACAGAAACTGATAATAAAACCGAATAAAGGCCGTACTTCCAAAATTTTTAATGTGACTTTTCTTTTCCAATTTCAAATGTTCGCTATATGCAAAGCTATTAATTGATGCACATGTAGAAACCAATGTTTTACGCTTTGAATATTCTTCTTTCTTAGTGGCATACAGCATACTTTAAAAAAAAATGTAATGTTCATAACACTCCATTATATCATCAGAATGTCTTTGTGCAATACAGAACGAGAGAGGGATACATACTTTGTAACAAAGTCGCTCACATCTTGAAGACTTCCCAGATTAGGCACTTCATGGTTTTGCACGAACTTTCTGATTCTACGTGAAACACCAACTGGCTGCAATCTAATAGAATAATGCCGAAAATCGACGAGCTTTGTCTTTTTGTTGTAATTAAGTAACACGATTCTCTGGCATGATGAAAGTTTGACCTGAAATACATATAGCATAAATCATGAGGATCAACAAACGACTAAGCTGAAGCTAGTGTCAAATCGAAATCCTAAGCACATTTAAATGAACACAAAGAGCCGAAGATATACTCACCGTGTTAATGTCGATGGCAGGGAAAATGTTCCTAAACATAATGGTTGTCAGCTTCAAATGTTCCTTCTCATTCCCAAAACCAGACAGCACAATCTGAATTGATTAGTGGTCCACAAATCAATATCAAAAGATTAGCTTGGCCAAATTGGAAACACATAACTATGCTTTTAACTGTAAAAATCCAAGAAAGCGGATCCCACTATCTGAATTTTCTTTTTTATAGCAAATTACAAAGCATGTGAATTACAAGATTACCAGAGGAGAATTTTTGAATAGATCTTTTGGTACTCTTGGGCGCAACTGGGAGTTAGCGATATCAACAGCTAACGAGTACTCCTGGATTTTGAATGTAAGGGTTGGACCCTGTGGTGTTCTTGCAACCCTCAGATATGGGGAACTTCCTGCTTTTGATAACATTAGAAAGTGTGTAACTCCCATAGGCCCAGCAACATTCAAAAAGTCTTTGAGGTTATTACGCTTCTTTTCCTGCAGTTTAAAGCGAGTAGTAATCAGTTATACCAGCATTTACTTTACAATACAGAATAAAACACCAAACTGATAGATGCAAAAATTTAAAAGATTTGTTAATCCTCTTTAAGAAGCAAGACATAAGTTTACAAATGAACAGCCAACACTATCTGGTTATCAATATATAGATTAAACAAAATTCTAATGTATGCTTTGAGAGAAAAAAAAAATGCTTAATATATCCATATAAAGATGGTGTGTGTTGAGTTATTAATGTGTTAACCTAAAAATCGTCATGCTAAAAGATTCTTGTGACTTTAGGTCAAAGAACAGATCACAATTGAGTAATTGACCAATGAAGACCCTATACAAAGTCATTCAATCAATTTTATAAGAATCCGGATATCATTAACTAATGGTCACCAAGCAAGATTTTGCGATAGTGCAGCATGTTCGACCACCAGTTTTTAAGTCCCTCGCTTTATAAGGTCCCTAGCCACTACTTATGACAAACTTTTGTAACTTTAATGAACCTTTTCCTTGTCACGTATAATAACATTTGCAAAATTTACAAACTTCTATTACATTTATCCAAATATATTTATCTACAGGGATTGAAACTTTTCATGTTCAAGTGAGTACTTTGTGACTACGAAACAATGTCATGGAGATCATAACACAAGAAAAACGGGTACCTTTAAGTTTAACGCCGTATATGGAAGCATCATTTTTCTCAAATCTGCTTGCAACTGTTTAAGAGAACCGGGTAACTTCAACCTTGAAAAAACAAAACTCCTCGGTATCTTGTCACCAGTAACATGATCCACATTCTGCTGCGGTTGCTTCTTTACTGGTTTCACAAATGCCACTTTCCTTTTCTGATGAACACACACACATACAAACAAACACAAAAATACACCAAATTTAAGTCTCATAAAAAATCATAGCATCGACAATGACGATACGACGTATTTTTAAACAAAAACATTAAACAAGGGTCCTAATTAACAAGATAGGAGCTAAAGAACTTACATTACGAAAACGAGCCATCTAATAAACCACTTGGTGCCCTAGAAATATTCTTTTTTTACAAACTAAACTGCAATAAACACAATATTAGTACCATAACCTAAATTAAGCTTGTAAAATAACCTAAATTGATAGCAAATGGTATTACTTATTATAACTATTCGTGTGTAAATTTATATATATACATATTCGTTTGTGACGTGATTATATATATGCATATATATATATACAACCACTTTTCACAAACAAGTTCATAAGTCTATTAAAGTTAATGCTTACAGTATAATCTTAAGTTTTATTAAAAGGAGGGAAAATGAAACATACCTGATGATGGATGGCCGGCAAGGAAGATTGGCTGGTGTGGTTAGGGGTTTTGAGTTTTCCTTTTCACCCTTTTTTGGGTTTTAACTATTTAAACCTACTAAAGTTATAAAAACACGCCATTTTGACTTCAACTTTGTTTTAGTTACAAAAACTCACCTAAAGTTTTAGCTGTTTCATTCTTACCAAACTACTACTTTAAACGATTTGTATAAGTAAAAATTTTCAAGTGATGAATGAGTAGGATCATAAACAAATCGAACGAATATGAACTAACTTTTTGTTTATGTTCGTTTGGAATGTATTCAACCTTGTGTGAAAAGTTTTTCAAACGAGAAGAATGTAAACCTTTTAGACTACATCCTATTATGATACAACTTAAGTTGTATTTGTGTTGCACCTTAATCAACATCTCAAATAAATATTACGAGAGGGATACCTGCGTAATGTGACTGTAAAGCGGTGACGACAGGTGAGGGTGATAATGACTGTTTGGTTATTAATATAAGGGTAGTTGATGTAAAAGGAAACATTGTTAATGAAAAAGGACACTTGTGGAATATGAGATATGTGTGATATTGTTTAGTTTTATGTAAGGGTGTTTTAGGGTTTATGATATAGGTGTTAAAAGGTTATGGATAAAAAAAAGTCATTTAAAGGCTCAATTGTTTAAAGGAAAAAAAAAAGTTTTTCTCTTTATTAGATAGTATGGATCAAAATAAAATGTTAATTAGTAGGCGATACACTCTGAGATGAATAGTTTGGAATAATTCAAGGAAGCTTATGAGGTCTTTAACATATCATGGATGCGTTATAATTTTCTTTTTTTATTCTTTTCATTTGAACTCAAACCTACACACTCAACATTAACCCGTTACATTCTAAACGTCTTTAAAATTAATATAATATTTATTAATCAATTTATCATAATCACTAATTTTTATGAAATCCTATGACTTTTCTAATTCGTGATTTTTGCCTGAAGTTTGATGCATTGTTGTCTATGTTTAAAGGATAATTTGTAATGCAAAATGATGTTGCAATCACTTTCATTAGGGTGGATGGAGTGGAAACATTCAAACCTCTCATCTCCCTTTAACTATCCGACCAAATTATCTCACCTCCTTTTTAATCTTCCAACCTTTTATTAGTGGCTACATTTTTATAAGTCACCTTAAACATTTATAAACTTTACATAACTAACTTTTTTTTAATTTATATCTTTTATTAATAACAAAACACATTACATAACACTTAAAACACATTACATTTTAAAAGTAAAAAACACACGTACGTAATAAAATCACACATTGCATAACTTAAAAAAAAACATAACTACTTTTCATCGTCATCATCTTTGATTGACATTTTTCCTAATCCACGATAAGCGTGTTCATTGA
>JANDBE010000045.1:22552126-22565848 GCA_024320915.1 Erigeron philadelphicus | reverse complement strand
CGGTCATGATGATGAAGTAAGATTGTCTACATATCAACCTCCCTCATACACCGTCGAAGACGGTATTGAGACCCAAAACCCGTGCAAGACGGCATTGGAAGTTACTTTACTTTACAACTTAAGAAACTATTTACTCTTTTTATATTGTTGTAACAAACATTTATTCTAGTACGAATACACGTAAGTAACCTGCTATATCAGGTAAAATCCTGATGTCGAATGTTATAGTCAAAACTTACATCTATATAGTAACACAAAAAAAAAGTATCTTACTACAAAAATGTAAACAAAAATGGCTTGTTACATATAATAATCCTTATAAATTAGCTAAAGCTATTTATATTTTGGTCCAATTTAATTTTCCTAGACAAATAATCCTAACTTAACTAATAACAAATAAAAAAAAAAAAAAAAAAAACTTATTTCTATTAAATACTAAAATGACAAGTACAACATCAACAATACTCAATGCCGTCAAAAGACGAGATACGAAGAGGTGAGATGTAGAAAATCATATTTGTTTCCTTGAAGATCTCAATAAATAAAAGTGAAAATGCAGAATAAAAATACATTAAAGTGAAGTAAGAAAGAAAGAAAGAAACAGACGGTGATCATCGCCGGAGCTGGAACGGCGGACATTGGACTTGGATTTGAAGGAAGAAGAAGAAGGTTTGAGATTGGAAGGTGGTTGAGAACAAGTACGATCTGATGACTTCCTTACATTTCTGTATGAAGCCATATAGCTTGTCTCAACTTCCTTCCTTCCTTTTTTGTGTTATTATTACTTATACTTATTATATGTATCTATCAATTACTGAGAATCAGATCATATGAAGTACTAGAGAGTTGTAGAGTGATTAAAAAAGAGCAAAAGGTGTGTTTTTGTGTAATTTTGGGAGGGAGTTCAAACAAAAGGGGAACATGAGATGGGAGGTGTTGGTGGGTCCGATGTTTGCGGTGCTTTATTCAAGTGGAGAAAATAGGAAATGAGGGCCCCGCTACAATGTGTTTTGAAGATGGAGGCGAGGTGTTTTTTTGGCTACAAGGTTGGTTTGGGTCGTTTCGGGTTGATCTGGTGTGGTGGTTGGTTTTGATTAGCTCAATTCGCAACTCAACTCACTCATATTTCAACTTGGCTATAAACTAATTTTTTGATATATACTAATGTTTTTAAGAAGAACAATTTCAATACGCACTAAACAGATAATATTACACATGGTTAACTTCTTTCTCAAAAATTTTACTTTTCTTATTAGACAAATAGTAAATTATAGACCAACTAATGTTTGCTCGAATGAACTGGTTGGTGGTAAAATATTGAATGGGCCACAATGAAGAGTTTGTTTTTTGGCGTTAGATTGTGCAAAAACTCATTGATGGAGATAGTCTTACAACTGATCGTTCCGACTAATTTAATAAGTTAATTGTATGTATCGTTAATGGCGTTTAAGTGTCGTATATTTACATTTAATTTTCAATTTTTTATAATTTAATATCAACACTTTTATGATAAAATACAAATTTTAAATATTTAGTTATAAAAATGAAACACCATTTGTTTTATAATGGGACAATGATGGTGATATTGTTGTTGTGTCTTTGTGAGTCTTGATGACTTTGAGAGATTGTGTTGATATACGATTGTGATAGTGGTAGTTTGGTAGTGATTGAATCCGTGTAATCTCCACATTGGGTCCGTGATCATAAACTTAAACTGAGAAAAGTTTCGTTGTGAATTCTTTAAAAAACTATTTGTTTGGTTAATGTTTGAAGGTTTAAAAAAAAAGCTAATCATGAGTTTATCATGATAAAAAAATTTGGTTTACCAAACATGTATTAAGCTTGTTAACACAAAAGTCGTTTAAAATTTTGGTGTATAGTCTTGTCAATCGTGATAAAATAATATGTATAATAAAATGCATAAATTTTTCTGAAAGGTGTGAATTACCCTGTGAATATCAGAGAACCTTTCGACGAGCATGTCCCATTAAATAGAACACATTAAAAAACCTTTATCAATATTTTAATTAAAGATTGTGGGTTTCAAGTAAAATTCTTTGGTCATTGGGTTGATAGTCCAATGACACAAGATACTCTTAAATGAATGTTTGTTCCTGCCTTACTGGGGAGACCCAGATTCGAGATTAGAAGAGACAAAAGTTTTACTTCTATCGAGAATTAATAGAGAGTTTTTTCTTCTATAAGGTCTTGGGTGACATGGATCTTTAGCATGGACCCGATTTAAGACAATATAATCTAGACATATTGTTACGTGAGTTAGTTAACAAAATACATACTTTGTCAGGTTTCTACATAAAGATTTATTGGCATTTAAATTTCTTAAAGGCTATAAATGTGGCTTTCATTTCATTTTTATTGGCCCTCAATGAGCCCGTTCAGAAGCAAATTAAATAACTAATGATTCGGACTACATTTGTGATGTTTGATTGAAAAATTGGTTGTCTCTGAACTAAATAAGTGTAAAGTACCTTGTTAGGTGTACAAATTTTATAAAATAGAAAAAACTAGAATTAAATATAAAGAAACAATGAAATCGTAAAGTAAATAAAGGATAAAAATTTAACTTTAATACATAAAAAAGTTTAAATTCAGAAAAAGCTTAAAAGTAACTACATAAAAAATGATAGGTGAACTTGAAATTGAAACTTATCGGAGGAATCACCAAGTTGTTGTAATGTTGTTTACTTAGTAAAACCTACTTTGATAAGTGATTCCTTTATATCAACATAATTGGCATCATGAATCATTCAACATGTGTTTACAGTATGCGGATGTTTTTTCTTTTTCCGTAATCTATTATATTTTTTTTACCATTAAATTAGATGTATGCTTACTTGGTGTACAATAAAATCAACTGGGTTCAGTAATTGGAGCTTTTATTTTTGGAGACGAAATCATAGATTCAATTCTCAATCTAAAATCTAATATCTAATATTTAATAATACTTATAAAGCATTTTGCCCATTTTCAAATTCTCAATTAAAGATTTGATCTATCTAATTTACCCCTCTTATTTATTCACTAATTTAAACATCTCCACTTAATATACCTATAATACCCTTAAATCTCAACCACTCATTTCTTTCTCTCTCCTCAAATCTCAACCACTCATTTTTTTCTCTCTCCTCCATAAATCATTTTTTTCTCTAATTCATTCAAAATATTTTATCTCAAAAACCGTATATCGATAAATTATAAAAATTGTATGGGTGTTCTTAAAATTTCATGCTCTTTCATTAGAGATGTCATTCGATATACTTTCGACGAATTTTTAAATCCGAGGCCGAAACCCGTACGACTAAGGCATTTGACTGTCATACTTTATCATTTGATCTATCACCTCCACCATCTCACCGCCGTAACACGCGGACACTATCTCGTTTGTTTTAAAATATCGTCGGCAATTGCTGTTGTGTTGACATATGACTTTGTCTTTTCTTTTTCTACTTAACGAAAATTCAAATCTGAGGTTGGCCAACAATACCATATTTGGCAACATTCGAGTTAGTTGTTTGGCTTTCTTACCTTTCATGACTAATTGAATACTTCTCTCTCAATCTTTACATAAGTTCATTTATACAAAGGGATACTACCTCCATTTATTATTCATTTATTCACAAAACAGATATGCCTAGTTTATAAGCAAAGTTAATTTATAATTCTAAATTCTATTTAACCTTGGGGGATCCACCTGAGTTCGAGTCTCACTTCCTACATCTGTGAGGTGGATTAATAAGGGTTTTTCGAGAGTCTTGATTTCCAGGCATACGTCTAATTTAGGAGTAGGAAAAGGATTGAATGCCGTTAAAAAATAAAAAATTCTAAGTTCTATTTAAGGTTTTGGTATTACAAGTCTTTGAGTCAGAGCTAACGTACAATCAATGAATTTATTGTTTATAAAAATATTCTAAGATAATAATTTAATAATATCAAGTTTGAACATACCAGTTTTACGTATGAAGTCGTTTATATAAGCAGAGGGTTGCATAGAAACTAGCAAGTGAGCGTAACCTTGGAAAATCGAAAGAGTATACGAATAAAGAGAAATTAGGAGATTGATTAGAAGATGATACAAATATATATATGTATTACATATATAATCCGTATTTTCATGATAGTTATAGACGTATTATAACCATAGAAGGCATAAATTTATGTTACAACACTGCATTTTACATATGCAAACAGATGCTAGAAAAATGAATAGTTAAGTTTCGACACTTCATTAGAGCACATCTTATTAAGTTACAACATTGTGCATTTTACATATGTGAACATGGCTTTGTCTGGAAATGACCTGTCTTAAGTCTCCTGTCACTTGATAAAACCAAAAGCGATGGCTTATCTGAATAAAAGCATTGACACAATGTCAAACTAGCGGTCTGTCAAATGTCAAAGCTTAAAGTTGCAAAAGAGAGTGAATCTGGGAATACATTGATATATTAGCTAATTCACTTGACCTGTGTGTTGTTACATTGTCTCAGCCAAAATCTGTTGGAAAGGTGGCGTTTCACTGTAAACTTTGTTCAGCCTAAGTAGGATCGGGAACTCAGCCTGCACCAATTAATGGACAAATTTAGAAACAAAAACAACACAAAAAAGAAGAGAAAGGGGAAACAAACAAAGAACGACCCTTACTTATCGTCTCATGCCTTGAATTCTAACATATCTACATGATTGTTTAGCTATATAAAGGATTTATTTCTTAAAGTATGAAATTACTCAGCAATATCATAATTTTATTCTCAAAGGTGTTTAAACACCAAGTTCTTGCTTCCTTTATGTGACCTATGTGGCTTCCTAAGCATATTAATGGTGTACCTCTTTCCTAACATTAGATATATGACAGTACCAAAAGAGCCTTCGGCTTAGTGGTATTCGAAGTGGCGCATCAACGAAGAACTGGTGGGTTCAAGTCCCATTATCAATTGTGTGAATAAGCGGTGTGAGGACATTTTCGTAAAAAAAAAAACATTCTAGACGAGTATACTCGGTGTAGCCCAAACAAAATAATGTTTAATATCACTTGTGAGCAGGAAATACCATGTCAAGCATGAATCGGTTGATTGCATTATAAATTTGGGGTGCCAGAAACAAATCTGCCTGCATGTAACCAGATGACCAGAATTAAATTCATAGCAGAATATTCCAGATGATCGAGAAATCATATGGATATTTAACAGACAAGATTCACATAAGCAACTAACTCTAAATTACGGTAGTCGATAATAAACATACCAGGTAAATTTCATCTCCAGTAGCATACTTTCCAGCATAGTTCGCTAATAGTTTCTCAATAGCTGCAGAAGTGATCATGTGGTTAGGAAATTTGGTAAGTTTCTTGCCATAAATTTGACTTCTTGCATTCAGAAGTAACTTGATAGTCTTTTATTTTTCCTAAATTCAACTTACAACACAAATTTTAGCTCTAGGATACTGAATTGAATTGGTAAACTGGCCCTTCTCTAAAGATCTTTCTTTTTGACATACCACTACATGACAACCGGATAAAGCTAGGAATGAAGATTATCCGTTTAGGTTATAGAAGATTTTATAATGAGCCCTTAGTAAAGCTAGTGAGAAGAACAAAGGCTTTTCAACCAGCATAACAAAATACAGATCCATTGTAATGAGGTCAGATTGATTCTTACCTACAAACCCCTTCCTTATATGATGTTGACCCCAAGGAAGCTTTTCGTCAGGACTAACAATTTCCCCAATATAATTCTGTAAAATGTTAAGCATGGTTAATCAGAGTATGAGAAACAAATGGCATGGTGAGATACCAAAAACTGAAATCACTAGAAATTTTGCTCACAACTACACTTGGATTCTGAAGAGGCTGAATGCTTGAAGAAACTATGCTCGCAACCTGGCACAAATAAGTAGTTGGTGAATGAATCCATATTAATCTTGTATCCATCCACTATCATACTTTGCAAATTGTTCAAAATCTACAACTCTACATATTATCATCGAACTTGTTGCTTCATTGAAAAACATTATGCGGCCATCTAGTGTCTAGTGACAATGGATGAACAACCGGAGTACACTAGGCTTTCAAAGTCAACCCATTGTCAAATTATTATAAACTATGGTAGATAAACATGAATATTTACATTCAATTCTAGACTGCACTGGTAAACTGGAGTAAGGTGAGTTGTGACTCATGATGATTACGTGTTCAGATTTTTCTAGTGGGTAGCCATCTACACATTATTTAGTTCAACCTAACTTAATCTATAATGTTACTCCTTATTGATGTGAGATGCTTGAAAAAATGATATATTGGTCAAAAATTTGGTAAGTTTTTTGAGATTTTTTTATTAGATTGGAACAATGGTGGCAAAATGAGCAGGCTGGGGTACACGTCAAAACATGTATTATCATATGGGCTAGAGTACAGACCTGAAATAACTTTTATGTTGTTTTCTTATACTTCCTACAAATAATTTGTGTGTTATATATACTTAGAAGACATATATTAATGCAATAACCATCTACATTCTTAAGATAGAAATTTTGGGTGCTGAATGCATTAGAAATACATGTTTGAGCTAGACTCCATTCAAGTCGATAGAGATAAAAGCTAACCTAGATCAACTGATTCATAAGTATATGGATTGAAATGGCCACCTCTAATTGGAAACGTCAACCAACATGGTTTCTTGTATTACTAATAGAGAATGGAGATTCGCACGGTCAAATGGTAATTAAAACTAACCCATTTACCTGGTAATTTATTGCTTTTCTCATAAGATCTTGAGGCAACAAAGCATGTTCCGGGTACTTCTCTTCCAGATACTATAAGGGGGAAGGAATAATCATTAAAAACATCACCAACATTATTGAATAATATCAGCAATAAATGACATGAGAGAAATACAAACGAAAGAACAGAAATGAATACTCACCAGTAAGATGGCATAAGAATCTGAAATTACAATAGTGCCATCCACCAGCGCAGGTACATAACCCATAGGATTGACCTTTAAATATTCTGTATTTCAAAGCTCAAAATAAGGAAAGAAACTGATTACATAGGTCACCTAAGTACTAAATGCATCATTCTAGCCCATATACTTTCCAGGTGTTCCATGAAATCACGATTGCCATTAGCCATTTGATAACCATGAATGTATGAAAGTCTGTATTGTTTTAAGGGAAAGGGTAATGCTATATTGGACTACACTGAATTTACCGAGGTTTTTTACCAATTATAACATCTATTATGTCAAAAAGCCCCTAACCTATGAAGCAGATCAGATTGAATAACTTGTCAGAACATTTATGAAAAACTAGGAGTTTCCCAAACGTGTAATAAAACACGTAGAAACCTTAAAGGCGCATACTCAAAGAGGATTTAAAAGCTGCACCTAGCCCATCCAACATTTTTCCATTTATTAACATATATGTTTGTCAATCAAACACTATTCAGTTTTGAAATTTAGGCAGAACCAATCAGAGCTAGAAACATCCTATTTTGGCAAAAAAAAAGTTCCGGAAAACAATGTACAACCAATGGGAGTTTACACACAATGTACAACCTATTGTGAGTTTACACACAATGTACAACCAATGGGAGTGAACCGTCTTTAAATACCTTGTGTGATTATCCTTTGATATTATGTAAAACCAAATGCCTTATTGCCGTAACAATTCTATCAATCATTTTACTAGCATATGTCAAGTGTTGTTAAATGTATCTAAATTTATCACAAAACCTATCGTATGCATCATACTTCAAGACTGTTACTAGTATTCAACTTTCAATTCATTTTTATTGTATGTCTGTGTTAATTTTTGTATGTCTGTGGTAACTTCTTTTTTATTGTAAAAAATTCTGTCATGTCACCGGTTAACAAATCATATAAGACGTGATAAATACAACATAGCAATAATCGAAAGTTTATATATAAAATATCTAAACTGTAAAGGTTTAGTAAAATTGTAACAAATTAACTAACCTGGATCACTGGGGGAGGTAACATTTATGCATTCATATTTAAGACCTGTAAAAAACAATACTAATAATCAGTTACTACAAATCACTTTCATTATATTATTGTAGAATCTACAGGAAAGCGAGGGAAACAGGAAGTTAATATTTAGTACTAAATGTAACGATAATCATCCGAAAGCTTATCCTAACTGATTTTCAGGAGGATTTTACTAAAATTTACGGTTATTGGCTTTCTAAAGACTTCTGATCAATTTAGCTGACCTTCTTTCCTTATTTTTACCACTTGCCTCTAAAAGGTTTCTATATGTATATATAATAACATAAATGAATACTAAATAGTAGTAAAAAGTAAGTAAGAGAAAAGAAGATCGAGAACCTTTTAAGAAGAGAGCAAGACGAACACGACGAGAGCAGGAACTTATCGGATGCGAATATAGCTTCATCATCCTCTGATCTCCCCCAAAGATTTTTTTATTTTGATAGATTTTGATTGATTGATTTACTTGTTCTTTCAGTTGCTGATTTGTTTTGTTGACAGTTGACTAAGAACGTAACATAACAGAAGTACAGAATATATTTAAAATAACAAAAAACTCATTAGAAAATACATTTGTTATATTCATATTAAATTTAAATTAAAATTTTAAAATTTAAAATATACTAAACAAATTCACCGTAAAAATATAAAGCTTGATTTAATGTGTAAAGTAAGTATATTATAATAATAAGAACCTTAAAACATGACATGTGAAATTCATTCATTATTTATACGAATGTCATGATCAAAATAATTAATCTACTTTTTTAAAATAATTTATCATTTTTCTATTAAATATATTTAAAAATTAAGTAATTATGTAACAGATTAAACTAGATTATTATTGGTTTAGATGAGATTTTGTCAAATCATTTCTATAATAAAAAGTTATAAAGAAAGAAGTTATAACTTATAATGTAGTATTAAATTTACGGTAATTATAAAAGTGAGGGTGGTGTTATCACATATATAAGTTTTTTTTTGAAAGGCATTGCAGAAAAATGGCTAACACCCCCAACTTTGATACGCTCACGCCGAGTTCGAATCTTGGCAATGCTCTAAAGGGTTTGCTCTCCTATGTGTAGACGAGTATATCGTTGTTAAGGCTCCCTCACCACATTTGCATGTGACAAGATTTGAACCCAT
The DNA here is from genome assembly GCA_024320915.1 of Erigeron philadelphicus. Taxonomy (NCBI): domain Eukaryota; kingdom Viridiplantae; phylum Streptophyta; class Magnoliopsida; order Asterales; family Asteraceae; genus Erigeron; species Erigeron philadelphicus. Next base: position 22,556,681 of record JANDBE010000045.1, on the reverse strand, counting down.
GACCCCTGGGAAGAAACCACAAAATAGAAAACTCCTTAACCACTATGTTATCACCCTAATGACGGATTAGGATCATCTAAAGTTGATTCAACTTCATAGGTGAAGTTGGATCAACTTCAACCATTGGATTAAATCCAATGGTCAAGATTTAAACATCAAAATTAGATCTTGACCATTGGATTTAATCCAATGGTTGAAGTTGATCCAACTTCACCTATGAAGTTGGATCAACTTTAGAGGATCCTAATCCTTAAGAAAAAGTAGTTTTCAAGAACTAATACCGGTATTTGCAAAGCATAAAGAAATCAAGTGGATACTTGAAATCGATGCACTTGCTTATTTTGTGAAAACATGATTCATAAGCACATCAGTATATAAGCGAATAAGCACACAAATATGGCAAGTAAGCATGCAATTCAAGTATGACACATAGAACATATACAAGACAATTAAGCATGAAGTAATATGGAAATGAAATTGGAAAATAAGATACCCGAATACGAGAATAAGTCAGGTAAAGGCACACGAGAATGACACATAATCAACCCTGAAAATAAGAATTACAAGTTCTAAAGATATGCAATGAAAACCGGTTTTAAGACTATTAATAAGGGAAAGCCGGTTTTAGTGAAGGAAATACCTGAAAGTCGGTTTTGAGAATGGACGAACTAATACCGGAATTCAACCAGATAAGAGAAAAGATGAAGGAATGCCGGTAAGAAAGTCGGTTTTCGAGAGAATACCGGTATTTGTGAAGCAAATCAAAAATACTTAGAAAATGTTTTTGAGAGTGGTCAAAGCTGGGTCAAGGGGGGGGGGGTATTTATACTGGTTAATACCGGGTTTGACTACCGGTATTGAAACCCGGTATTGGTATTTTTTTTATTTTTTATTTTTTTTATAAAGGTTTTGGTAGGTTTTGGAAAAGGGTTTTGAAAATTGGCTAAGTGTTGAAAGGGTTATGAAAATAAGGAAAGCAATCCAAAGTGATTTGAAAAATGATTAAGGAAAACATACATGGTAACAAGCAAGTATTTCATGAAGATCATAAACAAATCAAGTAGTCAAGTAAGACAAATTATGTACAAGAAAAACAAACTCCCCCTAGACATATACATGCAGATAAAGAAATAACTAACTCCCCCTGAAATCATGCATTCTACCCTTTTTTCCCCCCTCAAACATTGCATGTAAAAGCAAATAAGCATACATCAATTGTTTAACCAAGAAAACAAGCATAGAACTCATGGTAAAGAAGCAGTTAAGTTTCTAAGTTCAACATATCCAGCTTCGTTTTTAACAGATTGAACCTTTGTTCGTCCAAAGGTTTAGTGAAAGGGTCAGCAAGCTGGTAGTCAGTTGGGACAAAGTATAATTCGATGTTACCTTTTTCAACGTGATCTTTGATAAAATGGTACCTCACATCGATATGTTTCGTCCTGGTAGATGGGAATACGATCATAGTTGAAGCCGAAGTCAGATAGTTGTGTTTTCATCAACAGAAATTGAGAGCAACAACTTGCAGCTGCTACATACTCAGCTTCAACGGTTGATGTGGAAACACAATTTTGTTTCTTGGAAGACCATCCGACTAGCTTATCTCCCAAAAACTGGACACTGCCAGAAGTGATTTTTCTATCAAGTTTGCAACCTGCATGATTTGCATCTGAGTAAGTTGTTAGTTCAAATCCAGTATCTTTTGGATACCATAAACCAGGTTGATGGTGCCCTTAAGATACCGGAAGATTCGTTTTACAACATGGGCATGACTTTCTTTAGGGTTTGCTTGAAATCTTGCACACATGCAAGTGGAAAACATAATGTCATGACGGCTGGCAGTTAAGTACATTAATGAACCGATCATGCTACGGTAAAGTTTTTGGTCAAAGGGTTTACCATTGAGATCAACATGAATTTTAGTTCTGGCTTCCATGGGTGTACCAATTGGTTGACAATGAAGCATATCAAACTTTTTCAACATATCTTGCATATATTTGTTTTGACAAATGAAAATTCCATTTGAAAGTTGTTTTACTTGTAAGCCCAAGAAAAAGTTTAATTCACCCATCATGCTCATCTCAAATTTGTCAACCATAAGGGCAGAAAAGTTTTTGCAATATTTTGGATTGGTAGACCCGAAGATGATGTCATCAACATAAATTTGAATGAGAATGATGTCACTCCCTTGTCGTTTGATAAACAAGGTCGTGTCAATTGTACCTTTTGTGAAGCCATACCTCAGAAGATAAGTCGATAAAGCATCATACCAGGCACGTGGGGCTTGTTTCAGACCATATAATTCTTTATCCAATCGGTATACATGATTCGGACATTTGGGATCCAAAACTCCTTCTGGTTGACCGACAAAAACTTCTTCTTTTAGAACGCCATTAAGGAAAGCAGACTTGACATCCATTTGGTAAACAATCTAGTTTTTGAATGTCGCGTAAGCAAGGAAAATGCGAATGGCTTCTATACGGGCAACGGGAGCAAAAGTTTCGTCATAGTAGATGTCGTCTTGTTGGGAATAACCTTTGGCGACCAGTCTAGCCTTATTGCGAACAACAATTCCGTTTTCATCCTTCTTGTTCTTGAAAATCCACTTTGTAGGAATTGGAGCTTTGTTGACATTTGGATTTGGAACCAACTTCCACACTTCAAGACGATTAAATTGAGTCAATTCCTTTTGCATAGCACGAACCCAGTCTGGGTGTTTTAAAGCATCATTGACGGTTTTTGGTTCAACAATACTTAGGAAATTGACAAATAAATACTCGTTAGCAGAGGCTGAGCGCATTGTCATTTTGGCATTTGGGTCACCAATGATTTGTGTGGGGGGATGCGGAAGCATGGAGCGGGACCATTTGAGAGAATGAGGACGTGAAACAACCGGTTCATTATTTTCATCAGGATTTAAGAATCCAGGGGAATGTTGTTCAACAATTTGTTCAAAAGAAGGTTCATTAGGAAGAACATAGTTGGCATCAGGATCAATGTCATCGTCAGAGGAATGTTGAGAATTGTTGGAAGAACTTTGTTGGGAAGAGCCATGAGACGTACTTGCTGGTGCAGGAGAATCTGGATGAGAATTATTAGAAGACGGAGTGGATGATTCCGTAGTTGATGACGAAGAAGACGGACTTTGTTGATTGAAGCTTGAAGAATCTGACTGGAGATGTTTGAGATGGAATTTTTAGGTGTAACCAAATTTGTGGGTTCAACAGGGGGACGATCGTGATAAAATTCATCAAACACAATATCTAATTCAGCCGAGGTTGGAGTAGGGAATGATCGAGCAGGAGCAACAGGAGTAGTAGATGCGGAAGATGGTGGACATTTGGAAGGAGGTTCAGAACCATGTTGTTCAAAAACCATGTCAGAAAGTTCATCAAATTTGACATTCATAGTTTCCATGATTTGCTTGGTTTGACGAAAGTAGACCCGGTAGGCAATAGATTCTTTTGAATATTCAATGAAATATGCCTCGTTCCCTTTAGGGTCAAACTTACCAAGATTCTCGCGATCATAACATACACAACCAAAGATATGCAGAAAATTCACATTTGGCTTTCGATTGTTGATTACTTCATAAGGCATTTTGTCGAAACGCTTGTTGATGATCGATCGGTTTTGAGTAAAGCATGCAGTAGCAATGGCTTCAGCCCACAGATTTTGAGGTAGCTTAGAATATGCAAGCATTGTACGAGCAGCTTCAACAAGTGTTCAATTTCGTCTTTCAACAATGCCATTTTGATAAGGTGTTCTTGTGGCAGAAAGTTGATGAGTAATACCAACAGAAGAACAATAAGCTTCAAGGGTAACATTCTTAAATTCGGTGCCATTGTCAGATCTAATGAGGCGAACAGTTGACTGAATATTGATTTGAGTCTTTTTGATGAAATCAATGATAACTTGAGGAGTTTCACTCTTTTCCCGTAGGAAGAAGACCCAAGTATATCTAGAGTAATCATCGACAATGACAAGAATATAACGCTTCGCATGAATGCTCTGAATACGCATAGGGCCATAAAGATCCATATGTAGAAGATGTAAGGGTGCTTCAGTGCTCAAGTGTTTCTTTGGGCGATGCGGTGCTCTCTTCATTTTGCCAATGGCACAAGCTGAACACACAGTGTTGCTTTCATATTTGAGACCAGGAAGGCCATCAACAAGTTGTTTACTTGCGAGAGCATTGATTGTATGAAAATTTCGGTAGAGGGTGTGGGAAGATTGTTTAAATCAATGGTAAATAAATTATCATCTCTGACACCGGTAAGAATATCAACACCTTCCTCAATCTGGACTTTGCATTCATATCGTCAAAAAAGAACTTGGAGATTATTGTCACAGAATTGACCAACACTAAACAAATTGTGACCAAGTCCTTCAACATATGAAACATGCTTTATGGTAATACCATTTTGAACAATATCTCCATAGCCAGAATTGGGGCAATGTTATCATTTCCAAAACGTACAGTACCCAAGAATTTCTCAACAAAGTTCTTTAAGATGGAGCGATTCCCAGTCATGTGTCTAGAACATCCGGAATCGAC
>JANDBE010000045.1:22460973-22472922 GCA_024320915.1 Erigeron philadelphicus | reverse complement strand
TTTTTCTAGCTAATTTTAATTAATTCTTTAAATTTTGAGTTAATCTTTAATAATCTTTTAATTTCTAGTTGTAAATTGTAATTACTTTCTTTACTACCGTTTTTCCCTTTTGTATATAGTCTATAGATACCTAATTTTCAAAACTTTAATTGTAACTATTTTCTTTTCTGCAGTTTTATATTCTAATTATTGATGTATTGCATTATTAATTGTATATATTGTTAGTATATATATAAATTTTAGATAAATTCATTTACATTTTAGGGTATCCGATATATCCCCGATATATCCTATTTATCGCTTATCGGTGGTCGGCCGATAATAAATCGATAACCGATATTTACAACCTTGCATTTACTTATAATTAGGTCATTCGTAATCTCAAACGGTTCTATCAGAAAAGTTCAGCTAGACAGGGAACAAGCCAAATGGGGATTCAAAATTTTCATAAGTGTATGTTTAATTCATACAACCTCCTCATACTTATTTTACAATCATGTTAGATGCATTAATTATGAACTTAACTCCCTTTTTAAATAACTAGAATGGAAATTTGTTTGGAGTCAAGTGGGCAATCTGACCAGACCCTATTTGAACTGCACTAGAGTTTTAATCTGTATTCTACATGCCCAACCTGCCCATCTTGCCACCTTTAGTAATTTCTGTTTAATTTTCGCGCTTGCTTTTCAATATGCTTCACTGTTAGTGTTTTTGAAAGTTTTATTCTCTTTTAATTTCTATGGATGCTCTGGATATTTATTTGAAGGTGATTCTCTCTGACTCAAATGTGCCTGGTGAAGGAGAACACAAAGTGATGTCGTTTATTCGGTTGCAGCGTAACCTTCCCGGCTTCAATCCGAACACTCGACACTGTCTTTATGGATTGGTAAGCTGAAGAATTTATTATGCAGTTATGCTATACTTTCCATCTTATATCTCGTGTTTTTAAAAATTTTGTTGCGACTAATAATGGGGTATATTTTGATAGGATGCAGATCTTATTATGCTGTCTTTAGCTACTCATGAGGTCCACTTCTCGATATTGAGGGAGGTTAGTAAATAATGTGTTGTAAGAGATGTCAACTTGTGAGGGTATTTCGAGGGTATCCTTCTAGTTAATACTAAAAATGACATATGTTGACCGGAGCTTTTTTGTTTTGGTTACCCATCTCATCCGATCTACCAACCTTGGCACATCTATGTATTGTGGATGCTGTCACTTGTAGTGATTGCTCTATTTTTGGTCAATAAGAATGAATCTAACCTATTCAATTTGTCAGGTGATCACAATGCCTGGTCAGCAGGAGAAATGTTTCCAATGTGGCCAAGTAGGTCATCTAGCTGCTGAGTGTCGTGGTGATATGAATGGGAAGGCTTTGGATGATATTCCAATTCATAAAAAGAAATATCAGGTTAGATTCTCGAATAGCTTTCTTCTTGCCTCCTTAAGTTAGCATGCTCTGTAATTATTGTCTCATATTATCTTTCTGTTAATGTGGGCAGTTCCTCAACATTTGGGTGTTACGAGAGTATTTGCAACATGATTTGGAGATTCCAAATCCTCCTTTTGAGATCAACTTGGAAAGACTGGTGGATGATTTTGTATTTCTTTGCTTTTTTGTGGGCAATGACTTTCTTCCCCATATGCCTACATTAGAGATTCGAGAGGTATGGACTGCTGCCAGGAAATTGATTCCAAATCTATCATAAGTGCTTTTGTGCTTTTATATGAATGAATTGACAAAAGAAGTGTGAAATTGTATTTAAGACATTTGTCATTTATATATTGTAGCAGTATCAACTGTACTACTTTATCCTATATATTTACTTTCTTTTTTTTTGGCTAATCTAGGGTGCTATAAATCTGCTAGTGCAAATCTATAGAAAGGAGTTTGCAGCAATGGGTGGCTATCTTACTGACTGCGGGGAGGTAATTGTGCCTTTGTGGTCATTACTTGAATTTATGTCTTTTTAAAATCTTTAATATTTAATTTGTGTAGTTTTCCCTTGCATGCTGTATTACTGTAATTTTGTGCCACTACTTTTGTGTTGTTTGTCTTCTTTGACTTCTTGATGCAAGTGTAGACCTAGTGATCTACGGTTCTGTAGCTTACAAGGAATTGGTCATTAGGGTAGCTCACATACAAAACAATCTTATGAATTTCTATATGTTGGATAGGCCTAATATCATGAATAAATATAGGACTAGACGTCTAGACCTAATGGGACAGGAAGGAAGATCGGAAGTGACTACTACCTAGAAAAAAAAAAAGAGAATGAAAATGAATATAGAGTGAGATATATTCTCAAAGATATTAAATAAGTAATTTCATAAAATAGAGCTGACAAATTGGGCATCCCCCCGTATTCTATACAATCAGCTGGGCAGCTAATTAAAGAAGTGGACGAGTGGGTCTTGCCTCGTGAAAAACTTCTGAACAATAAGGAGATGTCTACTAAGAGAATTCATTTCCAAGTAATAGGAGGTTATCCATCAAAGCACTGGGACAAACTCCAAAATCATTCTCTCGCTACAGCTAATCTAATAACAGAAATATATTAAAGTCGTAGCTCATAAGTTAAGTGAGGTTATTTCTACTACATCTATGTGTACGTTTTCGTTAGAATATGCACATACTTCAAGCAGAATTAACGATATGTGGTTATCCTCCTTGCTTGCACTTTGTACTTCTCTGTTAGTATTTGTTGGCTGGCTTGATTTTGATTGGTTGTAAACTTGTAATCATATTTCATAGAACTCTATCTTCGTATGTATATACCAATACCTGAATTTCAGGTCTTGCTGGACAGAGTTGAGCACTTTATTCAGGCAGTTGCGATTCATGAAGACCAAATTTTTCAAAAGCGCGCCCGCATACATAGGGTATTTGTTTTTTTGTCTCAAATGGTGGCACACAATTATATGTTATGTACTTATGTAACCATAAAGTCGTACTCCCAACTGTTTTTATATGTATAATCTACTTAATTATCGATGGATGTAAGAACATCATGCTGTGTGCCGTGGTTTGTTCTATTTTAGGCATATGAGAACAATGAAGAATATAAGCGTAAAGCAAGACAAGAGGTTGATGAGGAACCTGTGGCTCCTGTGGTGGATAAGGTACAATAATATCTTTGCAATATGTAATGCTTGTAAGTTTGCTTGACATATGTTCAAATTTAAACCATATCACGTTATTTAGAATGCTTATTTATTATTTTCTCAGAAAAACATATTCCAATCAAGGAGTCGTAAACCTTTAAGTTTGACATATGTTGTGCCTACTGCTTAGTACTGTTATGGAGACTTGAAACCCTGTTTGCACTTTTCGTGGTTCCGTAATATGATAGAAAGGTCACATTTATCAGATACAGTTGCAGTTATCCGACTACTTAGAGTGTGCTCTAACTAGGCTATTTGGTGCTTACAGATGTCCTCAAGTATACTGATTCTATATTGTCTAATTCTAGGTTTTTTTTTTATTTCTCAGATTAAATTGGGGGAACCTGGGTACAAGGAAAGGTATTATAATGAGAAGTTAAATTTGTCAGATCCAAAGGAGGTTGAAAAAGTTAAAAGGCAAATGGTGAGTCGTGACCCTAATTCATTAATACGTATATACCAAATTGTTGTATATAGCTTATATCTTTTCAACCATAGTTCCTCAAATGATGTATACACTACTGTCCTCTTTAACATCATTGGTTGCATATGCAGGTATTGAATTACGTGGAAGGATTATGCTGGGTCTGCCGGTATTACTATCAGGGTGTTTGCTCTTGGCAGTGGTACTTAAAATTTGTTGACAGTACAGTTTTTCCTTTTTTATGCTTTCTACCCCTTTTATGTTAGCTGAAACGAACAATCTGCATGTGGTGAGACGAATTACTATATGCTAGGTGCCTTGCAATTCACACCATAGAATTAAAGGGGTCTGTAGACATTGGGCTTTTAAGCCCAGGATATAGTGATTGTTTTCTGAAGTGCATGCCTTAGAGCTTTAAACCCTCTATAATCTTTAAAAAACTTTATCATATAAGGTAGACCATATGTCTTTCATGGCAAGTTCACCAAGTGAATGTTTATGTGCAGACTAAAGGTCAACCAGATTAAATATACGGTTACTTTTATGCTTTAGCGATGTGGGATATAATATATTTCAGACCTTCAATGTAAAATCAGTTTACAATGTTACTGAACAACCCTATTTTTGTCCTTGTATTCTTTTACTTTTGACTTGCTAGTTGTATCTATTACTTTAAGTTGTAAAAACTTAAAATATCTTTCTATGTTTGTAGCTTCTGAAGTTCGTTTTTTTTATTTGTAGAGTTTCTTTTGATAAAAATCATTTAGTAGTAGTTATTTAATCATCATCGATATAGTATTTATGTTATGTCATGCTAGTATTAATGAAATTGTGATTAAAGATTAAGGGCAAAAAACCTATAGAATGGCCAATGGAAAAGAAGATTCATCTTGCCTGTTAACTCTAGTTTCATTGCTAGTATTCCACTTCTAATATATGGTGTTAACTTAAGATTTAAATATTTAAAGCATAGAACTCTAATTAGCATCGTGTGTACGGTGTTAATTGTCTGGCTGTTTTTCAGGTATTATCCGTATCATTATGCCCCATTTGCATCTGACCTTAAAGATTTAGCTGATCTGGAAATAACCTTTTTTTTGGGGGAGCCATTTAAGCCCTTTGATCAGCTTATGGGAACTTTGCCAGCTGCAAGGTATTACATTTTATCTATTGGAATTAGCATATGTTATGGTTGCCTTAATGTTTTTTATTATGTCAATGTACCAGTGTGCTATCTTATTAAATCAGTTTTTGTGCTACAGTTCAAATGCTCTGCCCGACAATTACAGAAAACTGATGACTGATCCATCATCACCCATAATCAACTTCTACCCTTTTGGTAACTTTAGTCAATTTGCAATTATTAGTCTCAGTGATGATGTATAATGAGAAAATTAACCCTGAAATTTATATCTATTTTGACATGTAGATTTTGACATCGACATGAATGGAAAGCGTTTTTCATGGCAGGTAATTTAGTGCTTTTCAAACAATTATTGTTCTATTGATGTCTCTGCTTTACTCGTCATAGTGTTTTTTCTCTTTAATGTTTGCCATGAATGTAGGGTGTAGCCAAATTGCCATTTATTGATGAGAAGAGGCTACTCACTGAAACAAGAAAGCTTGAGGACACTTTAACAGTTACGTATTTTGCTACATTTTAAGTTTGCGATTGTTATATCTCATGCATTTCCGAACTATAATTTTGTGTTAAGTGAAGTTTGAAGAATTTGTATGGAACTAATAGAATCTCATCTATATGTAGTATAAAAGTATAATGAAATGAAGATATCGTCTCACCAGATCACATAAGAATATTAGAGGCTTACTTTAATAAAATACATTTTGGTGTATGATTAGATAATTGAAGCCAATTTCCACACAGAGTGTCCATAGGCTAAATTTTCTGTTCATATCGTTCAATGGCTAATGCAAAGTTTGGGTATCTGTTCCAGGCTGAAGAGCGAGCTCGAAATAGTGTTTTCGGTGATATATTGTACGTATCTCCACGTAGTAGCTTGGCCCCACAAGTTCATGGGTATTATAATTATTTCTATCATACACACCCAAGTCAAAGGATCTCCTGGCCAGTTGATGTATACGCAAGGTTGGTTGTTTCTGCTTTTTTTTGTGCTATATTTGTTTTTTTCCCTCCTTTTTCTTTTGTTTCTGTAGATTTAAGCTTTAAGCTAATTTATGCAGTGGTGGAATGAATGGTTTTCTGTGGTTGTCTGAGAGAAATGGTTGGAAACCAGTACATCAGTCCCCTATCAATGGTTTGGAGGATATTGTGGATAACCGTGTGATGTAAGTTTTCCTTTTCCTTTTCCGAGTGATACTTATAAATCGATTTTCACTTGATTTTTCAATAACCTTTCTTGCTTGGCAGGAACATTACTTATATCAATCCATCCCCCCATAAACATATTCCAGAACCTCCAAGAGGAGTAACTATGCCGAAGAAGGTGTGTTGCGATTAGTAACAACCCCCCACCCCTGGCCGTCACTGTGATAATGATTTGTCTCTGTATAAAATGGTGTACGTTGACTTCTAATGAAAATAATATATACATTTTTGCAGACTTTGACATCTATTGATATCAAACCTCTGCCTATTTTATGGCATGAAGACAATAGTGGGCGTCGCCCTCAAGGCAGTTACAATAATAGGTATGCATGCATCTCTATTTCTCTCTCTCTCTCACTTACACACAAAAAGATCCACCCATGTCTTGGACACATATGATAGTCGGGGTTGGACAGTGAACTTTCTAACTAGACAAATTAGTAACTTGATAAACATTGCTTGTTTGTTAGTGTGCTGAGTTGATTTAATTTGGTTATTTTGATAATCCAACTAGCAAGTCATCTCTATTCAATTGGGAACAATGGAGATATATGAAGTTGGTGCTCATAAGCCATAGTTTAGTAACTGGCCAAACTGGATTCGGATTAATGGTGTCTAATTTTAGGACAATTCAAAAGGGGCAGGGTTGTTTTGTTTGACCCACAAACATTTGTTTGCCCAGTTTTTTCCTAATATACAGTTAATGCCTTAATTATGAATTTATGATTACGAAAGATAATATTATTATGATAGTAGAAAAAATGTGGAAGCAGTAATGATTTTGGAGGCTGTTATGATTTAACACAAAAAATGTGGCTTTTAATATTCTTTTAGCTACTACGTTATATTTGAACCATTTGACCTGTTTGAGATTACCACAACATAAGTTAAACCATTCATAAGTAAATAAGTAAATGGATAGATGTTACCACCTCTAAATTTATTAATGTGCTTTCACTCAGGCCACAAGTACCGGGGGCAATACATGGAAATGTGTTGGGAGAAGCTGCTCACCGTCTCTTAAACAACTCACTAAATATCAGATCTGTTGGTAATTCTCCTGGATTCTTTAACCAATCACAGCACAGAAATGGTCCAAACAACAATCTGCAACATAGGCCCAGAACAGTTGGACCGGGTTACCAAAGGAATTACAACGAGGGCTCAAGTTACAACAATTATCCTAATCCTAGGGGGATAATTCCTAGGCCCAAGTTTGGATTCTCTCCTAATAACTTTCAAGCGAATAGACAGAATTCAAGACAGCAAGAAAGCTATACGTACCATGACCAGTACCAAGATCTGAATAATGGCATGGCTGGTTTAAATGTTGAAAGTGGGCCTAGAAACAGACCATATACAGTTAGGACGGCGCAACCACAGACCACACATAATCAGAACCTTCGTAACCTTCCAACTCCGCCTCCCTATAGGCCCCCCATGATCGTAGATAGAAATCAACAAGCAAAAAAGGTTTATCAAATCAAGGCTCGGGATTGACAATACTCTGATTCTGGAATATAAATCCAATGTAATTTGTATTTTGGTGTGGCAGTTTACCTTATCTATGTGCTGAAGGATGTAAAATTATTGCCATCATAAAGTTGGGCGGGTGATCATTGGTAATTTATGAGACGAGAGGCTGGTTTTGTTGTATATCTTAGCTGTATATACAACAGGGTTAGTGATGGTTATAGATTGGATAGATGAAGTGTTTCACTGGTTCGGCATCCTCTTCTAATGTTCATGGGGTTGCTGAGCAACATTGTGTACTTATTTTTAATGATACTAGAGAATTATTTATGTTTATAACCGGATTTGTGTAGCTTTATCTGTTTATTATATTTTGAAATTTATCTGGTTTTCTTTCATTTTTTATGACTAAATTTATGCAGTTTTGATCTCGTTTCTTGGTAATTTCGCATTATGTTCAACGACTACACACTGTTAAAAAGTGAAGGCCTCCTTGTGGTTTAGCGAATTTTGGCTTCCCAGCCAATGGGTACAGTCCTTAAGGACAACAAAAATCAAGTCGACAGGTTTTCGCGTGTTGGCCAAATTGATGGTTGCCCTTGAATACTCTTTATCTGCAATTTAAGCTATAACTACACTTCTAGAATAGCATAAGTGTTTTTTTTTTTTTTTTTTGAACATCAGAAATCCTTCTCAGATATAGCAAGAGATTAGCAGGAAACCTGATTTATCTTCCAATTAACCCATAACAATTTATGACGTGTGTATTTAAAGCTAATGCAGATATATGGGAGTAGCTTAATATCATCAAGATTCTTATCAGAGGTAAGAGTGAATTGTTAAAGCAAAGACGGTTCTGTTAGTCTAAGGCCCAAAGCACGAAATGGCAGCGAGTACAGTAGCATTAAATATAGGATAAATGACACTGGAGAAGGAAGTCAGGAACATCTATCTGCTCAACCGAGCAGACAAAGAATGGTTAGGTTGTTAAGGGACGAAGCCTCACCAATTAGAAAAGGCGATCCATGGGCTATCTGAAATATGGCAATGCAACGTTGAAATAGTAGAACACCAGATCAGTTGTAAAATAACTATAGACTATAAATAATAAGAAAGAGTTAATGTTGTCTTTTGCTAAATTGCGTTATTGCATCAACTCGTACTCTTGGGTATCATTTTGTGAGATGAAAACATGCATAATTTTGCCAAGAATCCCACAACTAATTGTATCTGCCAACAGGATAGCAGGCCAAATTAACGACGTTTTCTTTTGTTTTCTGATCTTCCAACAAACTCGTTTCACGGTTTTGACATTGCAGAGGGTCAATACTTGAAATGTTTGAAAGGAGGATCAAGCAGGTTAAAAGAGAGTAATAATTTAACAGGTTTCAAAAAATTCCCTGTTGACATATCCCGTTTTATTTAGGTTTTACCTTCCTAGCCACTTGAATTATTTTTAAGCTTAACGGTTTAACACATGTTTTATGTATCCTGAAAACCGGCACATTAAGAGGAACGATAAAAGCCCCTTTCATATCACCCAGGCCCCCAACCTTTCCCTCGCGGGTCATATTTAAGACCCGAAGCTATCTCGGTGATTGATCAGTGCACAAACATTCCCCTGGGGCAAGTAATGTCTGCAAATTCACACATCACACATTCACACACACAGTCGATGAGTCTCATCTAGCAGATATTACCCTGATGACCCCTCTATAGCTTAATTAAATACCCGTCCTCAGAACCAAACTTGTGACATCATCAAACATTGGTTCAACACAACAGAAGAGGTATATGAAGTGCCAATAGGTTTGTCTACATACAAGCATCGTCTCATGTAGAGTGACTATATGAAGTAGCAAAAGTATGACGAATGTATACCAACTCTTACCTTGACACCGCTTTTAGGCTAACCCGTAGGCTATTTTCATCGTAGCCCTACACTTGACCAACTAAATCCAAGCATTGGCTTACTATAGAGGGCTGAGGGTCATTTTGACTATCCAAACCTTAAGCAAGTAAGGATATGCAGTTGATAATTGCTTCAAGCCACAAGACTTGAGCCTTTTCAATCAAAAGGGATTGCAACTATACATATTTACAAATTCTTACCAGCGCTTCGGTCCAATAAATGGCTATAAGATGTCATGATTGCCCCTCTATGAAGCACCTTTTTTTCCTAGTAAAAACAGATTATACAACACTCGGTGATATCACCTATGATCTCAATACTTGAAAGCCGGACTAATCAAACGTGCTGCTAACACAACACAAAAGCTCGACGATACACATAAATTAGTTTCTACATATCTAACTAATCATGTTGTCAATTGTTTTCCATCATCAAATGCCTCAAAGTTTTTCTACCCGGCAATCGCATATACATCAAAGAATCAACAACATATATTCAACTTCCAAATATATATATCATTACCTATTAGATCATCATATAAAAAACTTCAACAGAAAAATTACAAAAATTTATGTCATAATGTAAAAACTATACCATTGGATGCATTAACCAAAATAATAACAATCATATTTATGTATAAAAGTAATAGCAGTGTTATGTTTTCATTGAAGAAAATAGCCAGACAAAAACAAGACAAAGAAGAACAAAAGACTACCATAGATTAAAATCGCCTTCTGACCCGAAGTAAGCGTATTCCCACCAAGCCCAAACTGCTGATTCTGCGCAAAACCCGCAATCTCGACACTCTTACTCTGAAAAAAAGACTTGGCAGCACCACAAGTAGCACACCTCCAATCCTCAGGCAACTTTTCAAAAGGCAAACCAGGAGCAATTGGGTAAGATGGATCACCTGCAGCCTCATTGTATAAATACCCACATGACCTACACTCATATATTCCAGTATTCAAGACTGCAAACTTTTCCTCAAGCCTACGTTTGTCAAACTCTTCTTGTGTTTCTGTCGACAAGTCGAAATCTTGTTCGGGTTCGGGTTGTGGGGTGGTATCTGAAATGGGTCTGTCTTCTTTTGAGACATCAATGCACTTGGTAAAAGTGAGATGGAGTTTAGGGGGTGTTGTGTGAAATGGTGAAAAAGTGTAGGGTTTGGATGGAAAAATGAGTTGGGGTGGTTTTGGTTTTGGAGAAGATGATGAAAGTTGGTTTGTGAGACGAAAAGTTGCAGATGCTGCTGAAGCCATTAGTATTAATGGGTTTGAGCAAAATGGGTGGGTTAGGCTAAAAGAGGAATGAGAAGAGGGACATGAAAGTGGATATGCCGTGGTGATGCTAGTTGGAGATTTTGGATAAGACTGGGTGGTAGTCGTTAACTTGGGGTATATGTGAGAATGTCTATGGGGTTGGGGTGTTCCACTGTTCCTTCTAAGTTTGCT
Organism: Erigeron philadelphicus; assembly: GCA_024320915.1. Lineage (NCBI taxonomy): Eukaryota > Viridiplantae > Streptophyta > Magnoliopsida > Asterales > Asteraceae > Erigeron > Erigeron philadelphicus. The sequence continues at coordinate 22,462,149 of JANDBE010000045.1, read as the reverse complement.
TATTTGAGTTGTAATTATGTTTGACTTTTAGACCAACTCACATTAGTTCAACCATTCAAAATGTGGCTTAGATAATACGAAAGTCATGTAAAAGAATTGAGATCGATCAGACGGTTCAATTTTCGGGATTGGATACAATTTTTTTTTTTTTGTAATATGGGTGTTTAAAAACATAAAAAGACTGGTTTTAAATAGTCAAACAAAGAGAAAACAAATCTCTTTTTTTTCTTTTTTCAAATTTTCAGCTAAAAATAACACCCCACAACCAAAAAAATACAAAAAAATTAATAACTAATATTAGGTACCAACAATATCGTGCAAGCGTTAAGTACCATTTAAGAAATTTAGAAACGCAAAAATATATTTTTACCACTCACGTACAAGTCACACTAGCAATATCGCACAAACGTTAGGTACCATTTAAGTAATTAACTCTATTTCTTATAAATTTCACAATTAACAACCAAAGTAACTTCATATATAATATTATCTATATATACATGTAAAGTTAAAGGCCTAAAGGTGGATTAGCCCCTCTCTTTATGATGTTAATTAAAGATTTCATTAATGAAGTTCATGTTAAACCCGATCATCTTAATTCTAAAGAGGCTATTATAATGTATGTATATGTATGGTTCTTAAATGAGGGTAAATGTAATTCTAATGAGGCCATTATAATGTATGTAAACGTATGGTTCTTAAATGAGAGTAATGTTAATTCCGATTTCCTTAATTATATTCGAAGTTGTAAAGGTTATTTGCATAATTATGACATTAATATTATCATTTATGAATGTAACTGATATGGAATAGGTTTTTTGGCCCTTCCATTATAATGTTATTAATGATTTTCATTGATGAGTTTAATGCTTATACATGTTTGGTATCGGTTCTTCATTATTGGTTTTACGAGGGCTTAAATCTCGTGCGTTGCACGATGGAGAAAAGGTAATTGTTTTGAGGCTTTAAATGACCATATGTGCTTCCTCTAGTTGAACTTCTTCAGTATTTAAATGAGGGCTCTGATATTTTTTATCTGGTGGGCATCAATTAACAAATTACTCTTATAACACCCTGATGTGTGAAATCTAGTTTTTATTTTATAACAAGATCTACCGCTTACTGACTACCACACACTTACGGGCAGTGTACCCGTTCGTATGTAATATAGTAATT
>JANDBE010000045.1:22402055-22415700 GCA_024320915.1 Erigeron philadelphicus | reverse complement strand
TTTTTAATCTGAGGACGGAGCCCATATAGTTAAGGCATTTGGCCATAACATTTTATGACCTATCACCCCACTATCTCACCGCCGCAACGCGCGGGTACGTACTCTCGTATATTATAATGTGTATAGAGTAACGTGGGTTCAGGTAATAAAACAATGTTTTGGGTAGACAAGTGGACTAGGGATGTGCCGCTTAGGGAGGAGTACCCATTACTTTATCAACTAACATTAAAAAAGAAACTTTTGGTTATAGATTACACTATAAACATATTAATGGAGGCACTGTTTGGGAATGGGGTTGGAGTAGATTACCGGGCACTACCCAAGAACAAGAAAAAGAGGAGTTGGCTCATCTGACTAGTTTGCTTTCGCAACAACATCTTGAGACTAGGGGCGACCGGTGGAATTGGAATGATGACAAGGAGTCAAGTTTCTTAGTTAAAAGGGTGAGACATGACCTTTCGAACATAGTTGACGTGAACATCCATGTAAATGGTTTTGGTTGGAGCAAGATTGCTACAAAAAAATCGAACCTATCTGCATAAAGGGTTGTAGATGGGAAGATTCTTACTGCTACAGAACTAGAGAAAAGAGGTTTAAATTTGCAATCTAGAGTTTGTAAACTTTGCGGTGATACGGAGGAAACAGCGGACCACGTGTTGTTGCATTGTGGAGTGGCAAATGTAGTTTGGACACTAATCTATGCTTGGTTAAAACTTCTTGCTGGGCAAAGTTTTGATTGATTGGATGAGTTGTTGCAAAGCGTTAATGGCTTGAACTACCCAGTCAAAACGAAGAGGATTATTCATGCAATCTTCTTACAAACAATCTGGAGCATGTGACTTAAAACTTAAAAGGAACAAGAAAGTGTTTAACAACAAAGATAACTCTATTTTAGAGTGGTGTGGGAGATAAAAGAGGCTTCCTACGAGCGTGTGCTCTCCATCATGCGAATCTTTCGGGTGTCTCGTGAAATAATTGGCGTAGTTTTAATCTAGTCCTCTAGAATAATACTAGATAAAAATAATGGTGTAACTTTGTTGTCGTATAACTTGCTCTTCTGATGTGTTAACCTGTGGCTGCTTAGCGACTTGCTAGGGGGTGCCTGAAAGTTTTCTCTACTGCATTATAAAACATTTATTTCCTTCAATTTTTTTTTAACTAAGCAGTTAATAACCCCAAAATATTTCTTTTTTTTTTTTTTTTTATTAATTTAAACATTTTCACCTAACAAACTTATAATACCCTTAATAAAATTATCTACCAACATACATCCTTTAACCTTTAAAATAATTGAAACTCCCGTTTACATAAATCACTTTTACATTAACACTCACACGGCTACCACCAACGCCGCCGCCACCATCCCCGCCGTCATCACATCGCCGCCACCGCCGCTATGCGCAGGTACCGTTCTCGTTTTATACTAAAACGTTCAAGTAAGAATTATCAAACATGACAATTGGTCAGCGAAAGGATTAACACAACCGAAAAGAACTGTTTGATAGATAATTTTAACAAGAAACTAGTTAAGGAATGTTGCAGATACACTGCAATTGTTTGTGTAACCAGACAAAGAATCAGCTGCAGCATCTCGAAGTACAGAAGCTACAAATATCTTACAGACAAACAACACAAACGGATACAAGAAAGTTGGGTGTACATCGCGTGGCTATACTTACGATTCTACAAAAGAATGGACTAAATAATAGCTATATTATATACTATCTGTCATAATTAACTTTCAAAAAGAAAAGAAACATGTAGTGAGGTGCTCTTCTGTTATAAGGGATGGCAACAAACTCGATATTATTCTTTTTTCTGTACCAAGAGAGAATTGGGCGTGTGACTTTTTAGCAGACTATGTACTTGAGTTGGATACCGCATTTGACCATATAATTTCAATTTCGAGATTCCTTTGGGCCCCACTTTTGCTTTGTGGCAGCAAAGCATATTCACCGGCTACTGCCCCCATCATGACAACACGGTCGATCTGGATGGTCACTTTTCCAAATGATTTCTGCAGAAACAAGATAGCTTCATCAGATACAAGTGTATGAAAGTGCATGTAAAGCAACCCCTGCCGTCATTTAAGAAACTGGAACCTATACTGATTATGGTAATAATCAAGTGTGTATGATCCTTGGATTGTACTTTAAAACCGGGTATGTGAGTTTATTTGCTGTGTGAAATAAAGAAAACTTTTGCTTGCTTTCAACTTAAGATGCTTTGAAAAGAAATGTAACATTTTCTAGATTGAGCTTTCCAAAAAACAAATCCATACAAAAGCAACATGATTTGGGCCAATTGCAAATTATGGCAGTGCACTCTTTTCAGTATGTTGTGAGGGACTAACTCGACCTTTTGATATTTACAATATATAATGCATCACAGCAATTAATGGATAATGTCATTTATTTGGACTTACTTTTCCCATCTTGCTTTTATTCTTGCACGAGATATGTAGCTTCTGGCCTTTGGGGGGACTTTCAAAGGACCACACGAAGCTCTCATCCCACTCGGGATTTGGCCCAGTTGATACAATCTGCAAACCATTGAACAAAAAAAGAACTTTTTAAGCACATGAACAACAAGCACATCATAGCCCCATTAAATCATGAAACATAGACTTAGTTATTGGTGTCAATGGCAGCAGGAGGAACCAAATGTGAACAATAAATGCACTTGACATTAAGCAAAGCATCCATGCCTTTTGCCAAGACTCTCGTAGATTAACCGGTTACCAAGAGTGTCATCAATACAAAAGATTGATGTTATAGATTTGAATCATCAAGATTCCCCAATTTGTTAATCACTGAAGGATAACTAAATGCCTTGTGCTCAAGGGTCCATGCATTTAACCAAACATAATGGACCAACTAGTCCTATAACTGAGCTTTTACCAAGGACCATGCTTAACAGGGGTTTCAATCCAGTGTTAGACAGACATTCAAACATTTGGGATCGACCAAGGCCAAGGAGCAGCCTCAGGCCCACGTCTTGTGTGAAAATTAACGAATACTACATAAGTGACAAAGTACAAGCAGTGTACCTTGGTTTGCCTTGAAGGGGTATTGCCAAGTGTAAGCTTGCAGTAAACACTAGGGTTTCCAACAGACTGTTTCAAATCGTTGCCACGCTTAATCACAACTGTTAATATCCCAGGCAAACACTGCAACAAGAATTCAGCCTTCTCGTGAAATCTAGGAGGACCTGACTGGATCAAGTGCTGCAAGAACTGTATTGCATCAGCAGCAGCAGTTGATTGGGCACTAGAGACTTCAGGTGGGCAAGCAGACCACGCTTGCCTGAGAAGAAATAGTGCATCTAATGCAGCTTCTTGAGTTGGTTCTGGGCCAGTCTTGAGGGATGTGACTAAGTGTGGGATGCTCTGTGTTGCAGGTTCGGTGGCTCTCAAACGTGGGAAGTTACCAAAAAGTGCATTTAGAGCTTTCAGATAACCTTCATTCACAGTTCCATTGGCCCATAAATCCTTTTCAATAGCAGCTGCAGGTTTCAATTAAGAGCATGAAAAAGAGATCAACTCAGTTCAGAAGGATATGTTCAATAATGACACTAGGTAGTCCATAATACTTTCCAGACATAATATTTACATTCATCCTGTATATATCACATGACCTAGTTTACATAGGGGGCCTAAATGGATCAGCTTAATTATAAACCCTTTCCTTATAAACCGGTTGATTTGGATTGGTTACAATGCATCGTTAACATGTCAATTGGGTAAAATAAAAAAGAATGCTGAAAAGACGGTGAGTACAACGAGTTGAAAGTTGCTCAAAAAGAATTTTGCATGCATACAACCTCCGAACAGCAGTTTCTTAAAAGAATGTATTAATGTGCAATGAGCCATGTATATGATAATTGCTTAGTTGTAATAAACATAAATATTTGTCAAAATATTTGATACGTGCTTTTTTTTTCAGAATACTATTGTTAAGAAATAATAAATAATAATCACGAGATGACAGTTTCTACCCATTCACTTCACGTATGCATAGGCGAATTGAGTTCCACACTTCCATGTTATATCTCTAATGGGTCAGGGAGAGTCAATCGAGTAAATTGAAAATCAAATGGGTCAAAAGTGGCCCAAAGTGTACATGAAATACATAAAACCTCCTAAACTTTTAAATTCAAAAACTTGGATTATTGCTGTTAATATCTAGTTGGCTTATCACATTTAGCACACTAATTAGTTAAAATTATCTTCTTCAAACTGACAAAAACTGTTTCGAAGACGATCTGACCAAACTAACGTATTTCTATCCGTACCAAAATTAACCGTTTTGACCTGTAACCCAACCCATCTGACCAACCTAAATTGCTACCTCTAGCTTATTAGTATATACTATATGAAGAACTTCTGATATGGTTATGGGAATAGTATGCCAGCATCTATTTATAGAAGATAAGGATATGGATCACTTGAGTTGCAACATAAAAAGCAGATTTGATATACGCATTTACAGACTGAATATCTCCCAGTAACAGCAGACACTTACCAGTTATAGATCTGACAGTTTCAATGGAGGCATACTCCTGGACGGCATTGTTAGAGAAAAGGAGTTTAATAAACATAGCCGCCTGAACTGATGTATCACCCTCACTTGAAGCAATTAAATCCAGCACCACCTGAACCCCGCCAGCTTCTGCAACCGCTCTTTTATTTGACCGACTATACATCACAAGATTCTGCAAAGCACACATAGCCACCACTTTCATTTCTTCTGAAGGTTGATCCTCAAGTAGGTTCACCAACGCCCGGCAGGCGGCAGCAGCATCGGGAGATTGTGCCAAAGTTTCATTCTGGAATAAATCCCCAAGCGCAAGAGTTGCCAATAATCTAGCCTGTTGAGCTTGAGTTTGTGGGTCCAAAAGGTACTGGGATAGTGGTAGAATAGCTGATTTGATAGCTTTACTTTCCCTGATTTTCACATTGTGCAATAGAACTTCCAGAAGTCTTGCAGCAGTTCCCTCACACTGATGGCATCTGAGAAGTTCTAAAAGAGCCTCGATCGCACCACTTTCAGCCATGGCTACAGCACTGCTGGAATCGTCACTTTCCAGGACTAAAAGTGCATTCAGTGCACCATTTACAGTACCTTCTGATCCTGAACGTAGCAACCTTACCAAAACTGCAATTGGTACTTCTAAATAGAACTCTGAGCTGAACTGCAAAATACTAGATAACACAGTAGCAGCTGATTCCCACAAAGGATTAGGAAGAGTGGTATCAGCTAGTAGAATTACTCTCGAAAGTTCGCTAACGCCACCCTCCTTTGCAATTTCATTAGGCCAAGATAACGCCATGCTAACAAGAGCCTGTAGAGCTCGTTGCTGCAAAATGGGAATACCTGAACCAAGAACACGCATTAATGGACCGATTACTTGCTGAATGATAGAATCCTTCTGATAATGTTCCTCTAAAAGCAAATGAGATAAAAGCTCTGCTGATGACTGCTGGACTGCTGTAGCAGGAGAATCTAGCAAAACAATAAGTGGTTCAATGGTTTGGTGAGTGGTCAAGTTATAATCACGCCAACCCTGTTGATCCTCCACTATATTTACTAGAACACGCAAGGCACTATGCTGACCATCCGGTCCAAGCTCTGGCCTTTTTAACAACAAAAAAATGGGTTCAATAACTCTCAATGCAGATTGATCCTTGGCTATAGTGGCATTGTTGGTCAATATCCTGAGCAGTTCTGCAAAAGCAGCACATAAAAAATCGGGCGCTTCTCTTAGGATATCAAGTATACTCTCAATGACTCCAGCTTTCACCATTTCCATCTTTACAGAAGGTCTATCTTTTCCTAGCTTGACAAGGGCTCGAGAACTTGCCTCATGAAGCACGTAGTTCCTGCCCTCGAGAAGGCCAACAAGTGGAACTACTGCACCACGTGCAGCAACTAGTTCGGCCAGATTTTCATCATCTAACAGTCGATCTAGTGCACGCACAACCGAATGCTGAGCTGGACTGAACTCGGATACAAGAAGTAAAAGTAAGGGCTCAATACAGCGACCGGCAGTAACGGTGCATCTGATTCTTGTGTTTTCAAATAAGACGCAACATAACTCGGCAGCATCCCCTTTTAACGCCATTGAACAATTTGATAAAAGAATTCTACAAAGAACATCTACTGCATTCAACTCAACATCTGTAGCAGTAAGTCCTCTAGAAGGATTTCCACTTAGTAGTCTAACTAATGCAGCAATAGCAGCATGCTGCTCCTTTTCCAACCCTGTGTTTAAAACTTCTACCAATGGTTGTACAGCCTGCCGAGAAGATTCTGCATTTTTAATGTGATCAGCAGAAAATAGATTCTCAAGGGCTTTAGCAGCACTAAAACGTGCACGCCTTCCACCCAAACGTAAGACAGCTACAAGCTGACTGACAGCACCAAATGCTGAGTCATGCTTCCGGATTTCAGCAGTGCTGAATAGGATGCCCAATAGATCAGTCGCAGCTTCCTCGGTGGCATCTTGTGGGCCAAGTGAAAGATACTTCGTTAATGCTTCCAAAGCCCCGCACTCAACCATCGCGATCTTATTTGACAAGCTATCTACCGAAAGCTGTATCAGAAGTCCAAGAGCAAGGAACGGTGCACCAGGCCGATCAGGGATAGGCTTCAGAAGATCAACAAGAGCCGGTATTGACTTTCTAGAAGTAGCACCGACCCTGATGTCATCAACCCTAAACAATCTCTCAAGAGCAACTTGATCTGGATAAGGAACCAAAGAGAACTCTTCTGACAGCTGTAAAAGATCATGTATGTCACCATTGGCACTCCCCAGCATGGAAATGAGTCCACCTGCAGCCCCAGAATTCGCAACAGATAGAAGAGTTCCCCTGCTTCCATTGCAGACTAGACTAGCTGTAGCTTGTGCTGCAAAATATCTATCGGCTGGATTCTCTGACCTCAATAAACTAGCAAGGGCTGGCATGGCTTTCGTTGTTGGAGTAGTGCGTATAATGTCTCGATCTTGAAACAGGATTGCTAATAGTAGTGTGCATATCCAAATGCTGCTATCCTCATCAGCATCCAACTGCAAAATTATTTGTTATATGAACTATTTATAAGATTTGCAGACAGATCATGGCACATTTGTATGGATGTTACAGCTATTCTCACACGACCAGATTAATATTTATGTTCTAACCAAATTAATCTACGTGGTCAACTTAGGTTAATAAAGTAGCTTAAACATACCTGATTGTATGGCAACGCACTTGAGATTCTTCCTGTAAGAATTTCAACGCCTCCTGCCTCTGTAATCTCAGTTTTATATTTTTCATCATGACTAGCAAATGCGGAAAGCAGCCATAAAGAGATACCAGCACCATTTATAACTGATGTACTGGTGCGTTTCTCATCTTTAGAACATCTGAAAATACTTATAGCAGCCATGTCTTCCGAATTAGAGTAAATTGTAGAGCTCACCATTAAAACAAGAGATCGAATTATACTGGAATGCATATTTGCCTCGTGGAGATCCTCTGCCACTTTCTGGATATTTGCTTTTGTGGCACATACAAGTAGTGCGGTTCCACCAATTTTTACGGTTGCATTTGATGAATCGATTATTCTTCTTGCAATGGACGATGTGCAACCATAAGATCCCGTAATCGCATTTCCAAGAACTGCACACTGATCATGGCAAAGCCTTGACAATATTTCTATTGCCTTATCCTGTAATAGAGCAGTTGCACCCCTGATGAATGAAACAATCGGAATTATGCTATCGGGATTTTCAACAAGCACCTGCCATGCAGGTTTGACATGCCCTGGTGATCCTTTTAATCTCGACAATATAGCGAGTGCGTCTAGTGCCTCTGGTGTAGCAATAGATCCACAATTACCAGATTCTATGAAGGAAACCAATGCAAGAACTGTCCCCGTTTGATTTACGAATTCAGTTAACCTAGAATCCGTTTTCCGGGAATCAAGTAGCCGAGCAATTGCTGCTGCTGCATGGTTCCTTCCAGTCGATTTGCCTTCATGGAGAACCCTAGTGGCTGACATAATAATTTCTTCCGGAGCAACTTTCTCGGGAACTTCATTATCCAATAGAAGGTTCGCTAAAGCACATAATGCCTGTTCTGCAACTTTTAGGGCCGGAGATCTCGCAAGTGTCAGCAATGCCGGCAGCACATCCATGGCAACAACTGCCACATCATGATTCTCCCTGATCGACAAGAAAATTGCGGCTAGGCAGCCACAGCACTCGGCCAAAATGTTCTCAGATTCTGACTTCAAAAGTTTCGTGACAGAACTAAGAGTTGTAAAGGCAATGCTGCTCTCACGCAAGTCCTTCCGGAGATTGAAGATTCTAGCAAGAGCCATTGCGGAACTAGCACGGGTTTCTTCATTTGTAGATGCTAAAATCTTGATCATTGTTTCGATTGCATCATTAGAAGCACTGCCTTCCCGCAGTAAATCAGTAAGTGGGGCGATTGAAAGCAAACTTTTTAAGGCATCCAAAACATGAACCTTTGACTCTGGAAGATCACTGGTCAATAATGCAGTAAGTTGACTTATAGTTGCTGTATCTGATCTCTGAATCAAATGGTTCAATGTCTTTGCAGCAATCTCCTTCCCATTAGAGCTTCCATTCTTCAGCAACCACAACAAAGCAGGTACAGCGTCAGCACTTTCAACACAATTGCGTATATCTTCACTGTGATTACAGAGGTTGCCCAAAATTGTTGCAGAATCTTCTCTTGCTTTTGCAGACCCAGTTTCTAAAATTTGAACAAGCGGTGGTATGCCACCTGCAGCGGTGATGGCCCACTTGCTGTCATCACTTTCCTTAGACAAAAGGCACAACAATGCAACCGCACATTCCTGCTGCTGCTCTGATGAAAGTCCAAGAAGAGAAATCAACATCTGAACACCCTCGCGGCCCTGAAGAGCATGCCATAAAGTACCCTTATTGTTGCAGAGTATAAGCAGCGATTTTATCAGCTCATCCTGAACTTCATTGGTTGCCATTGTAATCAATCCAACCAACAGATGTTTCGAATCAGAATTCGCAAGTTTGCTTGCAAAAATTGCATTCCCATACAAACTGGCAAGAGCTTCTATGGTGCGTTCTTGGACTAAAAAGGGTAGACGAGGCTTGAACTGTTTTACTAATGTCAGCTCGATATCGAATGGATCTGAAGCTCGTGTACTTTCTGCATTACTGTCATATATCATAAGAGCAGAAGCCAAAGCTCCTAAAGTATCCGCCACCTGTGCAGGTGATGTGCATGAGTCAAGACTTTGACCAAGACTCGTGATGACATGGCACAATCCACCAGAAATGTTTGCAAGCGCACACATCGCATTTTCCTGCAAGGCTTGTGCATCTTCACCTTGCATGAATTCTTTTGATGGAGCTATTGTAGCATTAATTAAAGAAGGAATGCCATTAGCACTCGCTATATCCTTTCTTGCTTGTTTGCTCTGAGCCGAAAGAGACTTCAAAGCAGCTGCCGCTTGTGCCCTAACTGGAGGTTCATAACCGGGTCCCAGCAGCTTAAGGAGTTGTTTCGTAGTCACAGAAGTTGATATTTTTAAGCATACAGATGCATCCTCCATTATCATGGATGCCAGCAAAAAACATACATTTGCTTGGGTATTTGACTGGTCAAACGTGAGTAGCTTCATTAGTATATCTTCACCGTGAGATTGAGCTGTTGTTGACCAAAATCCCTCAGTGGTGCTACAGAGGTTTCTTAAAGCACCAGTAAGCAAATCATTGACCACGTGTCCAGCCTCATGGCCCTTTTCGAGTTGCTCCCAGAGCACGGGCACAACACCTTCAGTGGCAAAAATTTTGGACCCGACATGATCCTTGGCATCACCTTCAGAAACAGCATAAATGGTCTTCGCAGCAGTGATTTGACCTTCTATTGAAGTTGACTTTAGAAGAGCAAGAAGTGGTGGAATACAACCTCCGAGTAATACTTTGACGCGTAGTTCGTTTTCTTTGCACAAGGAGCCCAAAACTGTAGCTGCTTGCATTTTTACACCAAGTGACCCTGACCGTAGGAGAGAGACTAGTACTGGAACTGCTTGAGAATGTGAAGTGACTGCACTGAATGCACCTTCTCGTGTATTGATCAGGTCAAGTAATTGCCTTAAATTGAACTCTTTTTCTTGTGAAGACGATGATTTCTGTCTTAACTGCTCTATGCATTGGGCAACACTCGATAATGTGCCATCTGGATCCTCCATGCTGCTACGCTCCCTGGAGATACAAAATGAAACATTCATAAAGCTAGTGTGAACAACTTTAAGATAGATTGACCTTCAAAAGCATTATAATAATATCAGGTTGGTCTACACAATTCTCAGACCTCGAGCCCATTCTTAATAGGGAGTGTGGAGTTGAAGGTTCTCTGTCAGGTGTGCCATTCCCATTTCTTTCCTGCAATGACATTGTGAAATTGTCAGCAATTGAGATAAAGTAATAAAAAAAGGCAATTGATTGGAAATGCATTTAGCTTTAACCAATTTCCTACTGTATGCATCCATCTTCAAACTTCCTATTAACTGCATTCATATCTATTTTTCATACTATTAGACACAATTGACTTAAAATTGACTAAATTACCCTTGATGAATTAAACATGGTTAAGACCCATATATAGCTATATGCCTCTCTCAACTTTCCATTTAGACATGTGGAAAGAGGATCTTTGCCTTGAGATAGGTGACATTTAATGTATGGCAGCATGCATAAGGAAAAGATCATAAAACATAAGGTATTCTGCATAGGGTCCGTGATATTATCATCATCAATATTTATAATCCCAAGTTTCGAAAGGGGAAAGCTATACTTATTGGATGAAGTCAAAAGCAATATAACTTCTTTCAAATTGTTTCTATAAATGGCAATTTCAATATATATGCAGTATATGCATCATTTAAGTCTCAGGATAATAGTACACGGAAACTAGCTTAAACATCTATCAGGGTATTCTACTCATACACTATCAACACTAAGAATAAATACACAACCAATTATGAGAAAATGGTCATGCATCAACGAATTAATGAAGAGAGGGTATTTACTTTAATAAACTCATGAATTACAAATGACAGACTTTAAACATTGTTTACATAACAAATGTATATTCGGCTTACAGAAAATGAACTATTTTTGGTTAATGGACAACACTTCCTAATCTATATCTATATAAGGACATATTTGTTAGTAAATAAGCACTTAAGGTTGACAAGCCAAGTAGCCGACTATTAAACGCAGGCACGGAGCTATATATAAGTACTTATTTTTTTTGAACGACCTATATATAAGTACATCAATTGAAATGAATCCAGCTGCCAGTACATTACTAAGTTCACCTTAGCCCTGGCTATGAATGGTCAACCCTATATAAATGAAGTATGTACAACATACAAACTCATAAAAAGTCTTCGCATTTCGAAATTGATTAGGTTCACAGTTTAGAGGGTAACTACCAGATGTGCGCTGCCATTGCTGCCGGCGGAAAACCGCCGACTGACCGTCGCCGCCAGCTTTACTCCGATAACTTAATCACTACTTCAAAATCAGATTCACCTCCAACTCCAAGCCGCAACAAAGCAAATATTATTAATGCTGATTGTTTCCTGAAATAAACACCCCAAATTACTATCAATATCTACACGATTTAACCTAGCTCAAACTACATTCAACAAAATCAGTAATGTAACAGCAGATCCACGCCGATTACCGTGATTTACATACAATTTCGTAATCAACTAACTTATTCCACATATAATGATACGACATATACAACATTTGAATAACTAAATCAAACGCAACACGAATAAGATAGTAGCGGAATAACATTTTATCACAAATTTAACTTAAATTAAATCGAATTTGATACATCCAGCAAACAGATCAGTAGATCAACACTGATCCTCACATTCTACAATCAACGAACTGAATTCCATATATATATACATATACATATAAATATATAATGATACAGATATATATATATATATAATGCAGCAATTGATCATTTGATCTTATCGGAATTAAAACTAATTTGAGATAGATTCAATACATCTAGCAGTAGATCAACGCTTATCAACTGTATATAATATGTATATATATATATATATGTGTGTGTGTGTGTGTGTATGTATATATATGTATATAAACAAGTAAGTAAAGAGATACAGCAATCAAATCAGAAATGCTATGTATAAATAAGAATAATATATAAGAATGTGAATCTTACCAGTGTGTGAAATGGTGGTGAGATAGAAATGATAATGCGTTTGTTGTTATAGCGTGAAAATAGAATTGGAGAAGTGAGGAATAGAAGAGTTGAAGAAGGAAGAAGATGCTGATGTATGAATGTGATTAGAAAAGATGGACCACAAAGAATGTGAGTACAAAACAAGTATGTATCATATATGTATCTGTATCTATCAGAAGTGACGGTGGGGGTAGGGATGCCAGCCACCGACAGCTCACATCACACTGACTGTTTTGGCTTTGGTTTAGCTCATCTCGGCTCGGCTCGGCTCGGCTCACGTTCCTATAGACTATAGTATATTCTCTCGGAACATGATTTGTTTTGAAGTAGTACTTGTACTATTTCTTTACTTTCAATTAATTTAGTATTATTATTTCTTTTTTTTTCTTCTTTGGCACTGATTGTTGCGTAAAATGAAAACTACAAAAAGAGAACAACGATAGGTGTTTGTGTTTCTCTCCTTGCAACTTGATAAACAAAGGATTTCATAAATACTTGTATATTTGTGTTAAATAATTTTAAGGGAAAAAAGTATGGAAAGTTGCTATTACTATGATTTAAATTTGACTATATATTAAAAAAAAAATTAATAGATGGTTTATTTCAACTTATATAAAACAAAGTCATACTAAAAAAGTAAAAATAAATAATTGTACAAATGAAAAGTTTGACTAAATATATAAATCAACATTTAAGTTGTAAAAATATATCGGTTATTTCGCATATAAATTTTGTAACTTTTGAACAAAGAAAAGTAATTTATATAAAGATTATAGATTTATAGATTGTAGATTAAAATGAAAGTAAAAAACACATAAACCCATTGTATTATAGTGAAAGTATTGATATTACAGCAAAATTTAAATAATATATAAAGTCACTTCTTTCTATTAAACCATGAATATATATTGATTGAGAAAGACATAGTTCCTAACAATTAAAAATAAAACGTGATATTAACTTAATTTGCATCATTGCTACTTGCATTTCATTATCTTTTTAATATTTTAATATAATCTTGAGGTGATGAATGATCGATAGATGCAACTGATTATCTATGACAATGAAATCCCAACTCTCGTTACACTAACTAATCGAATAATTATTGGCCTTTTAGTAAAGATTATAATTGAACTTTTCATTAAAATGACTTAATATGTCTTAGAAGTTATGATTCTTATTACATTTGATTATATATATATAAATAAAAATGTAATTATTTACCTTCAATGTTTAGCATAACTATAACACCCCGAGCTAGGCTCGAAATGCTACCAAAAAGATATATCATATGCATGGGATTATCGTAGAACATGAACTATATGAATAAAAAGGGATTCGGTGAATCCAACATCAACG
>JANDBE010000045.1:22219562-22238919 GCA_024320915.1 Erigeron philadelphicus | reverse complement strand
CAAATCCAAATCTTAACTAATTTTACCATTTATATCTCATCAACAAATGATTACAAAATTCAAAATATCAAACACATATAGTGATATAGATAGATATAGATACATATGCACAACAACAAAAAATGGGCCCATATTATAACTTCCAAGACCCCCCAACCCTCGAATTCAATCTTCTAATTTCTATTTCTTCTTCTTATACTACTCCTTATGGAGTCATCATCATCCCCTTCTTCTTCCGAAGAATCATTGGATCCTCCTCTCTCTCACTAATCCTAACAAATCCTCACATACAAATTCAAACTGTATATATACACCTATCTATATCTATCTATATCTATAACTTCTATCTCTATATATCTCTAAACCCTATATATCGAAGTTATATACTCTTTTTTATATCTGTATATCTATATCTAGGGTTTATATATATCTATATCTTTATAATAATACACATCTAGAAGCTTCGATTATAATCGTTTGATACTTACTAACTGTCAGTTGGATTCAATTGCTATCAGTTTGTTTGATTATGAATTTATGATCATTTTGATTTGAATTAGTGAATAATTAATTAATTAAGAGAAAATTAAAAAAAAAACATTAATACTGATTTTAGTAATTGAATTCCTTTGCTATTTGTTTGTTTGATTGGATAGAATGAATGATATATATTGATTGAGGATAAGCAAACAGACAGATTAATTTTGTGGAATTTTGAGATAATCATGGCGGTTAATCCACATACGGAACCTGCGAAAATGGAACAGATAATAACCGAATTCTTTGCTAAAAGTTTGCATATAGTACTTGAATCTAGGTGTCCTTTCGTGTCGTCGCGTAACTATAGCGGTGAGCAGATATTGCTTTCACCTTCGTCGTCTGGTTCGTCGTCTTCTAGTATGAGACCTAGGGACAAGTGGTTTAATTTAGCTCTTAGGGATTGCCCTGCAGCGTTAGAAAATATTGATTTTTGGCGACAGAGTAATCTTGAGCCCATGGTGGTGGATGTTGTTTTGGTTCAGAGGCCTGTTAATTGGGATTATGGAATTAGTTCGCCGAGAGTAGGGTTTGAAAGGAAAGAGAGGTATCCGTTTGGTTGGAAATCGGATTCAGATGAGTTTGGGTCTGATGGGTGTAGTGAGAAGGTTATCGAGAGGTGGATTGTGCGGTACGAGAGTAAGAAAGGTTGTAAGGAAGGTGGAACCGGGAGTAAGAGGTCTAGCTCTACGAGCTCACATGCGTTGTACAAGAAATCAATTTTGCTTTTGAGATCATTGTATGTTACTGTTAGGCTTTTACCTGCTTACAAGATTTTTCGTGAGATAAATTCGTCTGGGCAGATTCGAACGTTTAATTTAATTCATAGGGTGTCTTCTTCTGTTGAGCCTCTACTTCGTAGAGACGAGGCTGAAATGCAGCCGTTTATGTTCACCCCAGTGGATACTTCTTGTGGAAAACTTTGTATTTCCTTATTGTATCTTCCTTCGATATCTGATACCATTTCTGAGTCATCTACCCCGATGTCCCCGCAGTTCATACCAGATTATGTGGGTAGTCCATTGGCAGATCCATTAAAAAGGCTACCTTCAGTTCCGGTGCCACAATATTCACCATCTTCTTCTCCATTTGGAAGACGTCATAGCTGGAGTTATGATACTTTTAGGGCATCTCCACCTTCGGCATTGCCATCACCTTCACCCACGTATTCAGAGTCACGAACTTTGCACTCTAAATTTGGTAACCATCGACCACCTACGAGTTCACGTTACTCTTCAATAGAAGCAGCTCAAGTTCATACCAAGGACATGGGATATGACGAGTACTTTCCATCGCCTAACTTTTCACCATCTCAGTCTCCATCGCCACCTATGTGTCTTCAGGGAAGTAATATGTTGAAGGTTCTCTTACGGTCTGATAGTGCTCCTGTTTCCATACCTACTTCTAGGCTTGGGGATGCACCTTTATCCCTTAAGCCGGTTTTGCCACCCTTTTCTCCTCCTCTCAAAGCTACTAGACCTAGTCTTTCTTTAGTGGAGAAAAGCTCGGGTATGCACCAGGGTGCCATAGCTACTGGCAAGGTACTTCAATGATGCAATTCTTATATACCTTTGCTCGTGTTTGTCCTCTGTGGGTACTTTCTACTTTGGGATGGCCAGATGTTGAAGTTTTCACTTATTTATAACTTGAAATTTTTTTACTTCATTTCATAGTCTTATAAACAGAATTTAATGGTGAAATTTTTGGATGGTATTGTAACGGGTGTTTGGATGTGCTTATATTAACTGATTGGACTTGAAGCACAATAATCAGTTTTAAGTGTTTTGATATATTGATTCTGATTATGCTCATCCTATTTTGGAGTCAAATTTAGAGTTTTGGATAATTAGTTTCACACGTGTCGCAACAAAACTGATGTCATTACTCATCAAGAAATGCTGATACAAAAGTTATACATCAAATTGGCTTACTGAGTTGTTTTGCTTTGCATAGTTGTTATCAATGCGGGAAGAGGAGATTGCAAGGCCATCTTCTGTGAAGATTTCATCCAACAGCTCTCCACACAAATCTTTCTCCAGAAGCTTTAGTAGGTTATCGTTTGAAGATAGTTATGATGACTCTGAGTTTTCGGGTCCCTTTGTGGTGGATGATGATGAAATGATGGATCACGGTAGCAGGTATGTAGGCGTAACATTAACTCCTATTTTCTCTGATGGTGTTTCACATATTATTTGGGTTTCTGAGATTTTCTTGTTATCTATTTTGGTAATCAACATTAGCCTATGAATAGTTGATGAGTTCTGAAGTTGTGTTATTGAGTCATATGGTGATCCTCAAATTGGATAATGAATTAGATGAGAGTCAACAGAATGTAACGGTAAGTTCTTTAAGTAGTAGAGATGTAAGAGTTAGCAAAATCTGACTATAAGGTTTTAAAATTCGTTATTAGTGATTCTATCACATACAGTGATAAAAGATTTGTTCGCTAATTTGTTCAAAACATGTGGCACTCCTAAACTTTTTGCTACCAGTCACTAATTCAATAGTTCTTTATTAGGGTGCTAGGAATTATGTTTATCTTCAGAATAAGTAGGAACAGAAACTGTCACGGTATTTATTGACTAAACTTAGTATACAAGGAATTTCCAGTCATACGATTTTCAAGCTTTTGTGGGCTCTTTGGTTTATGAAGTAGTCAACAGAACAATTAGACAGTATTTCTTTACTCTGAATCAGTGTACTGTCATACTGGAACAATGTTACAATCATATATGTTTGTTCTGTTAGCAGCATCTAAGTTTGTGCTCAAAAAGGACTGCCTAAGTTCCTTACATTATGATATTACAGCTGATTTCCCCCTGCAACATTTTGTGTTGTGTTTATTGTATTCTTTCACATGGAAAATTTTTTAGCCATTAATTTGGGGATGCAATGCTGGTTTTAGCTTTTTTGTCCATCTTTAAAGTCTGACTGTATGTGCGTAAAAAATGAGTAAACTGTGATTTTCGGGTAAGCTGTATTATTGTATATAAAGGGATATCCATGTAGGTAAAAACGTTTTATGCAAAAAATTGTGAAGTGCCTATCTTGTGAAATGATTTTTCTGCTCTTCATCCTAAAAAATGTGTTAACGGTAATTTAGTCGGTAAAGACTGACTGGTTTTTTGTTGTCCAATAGTAAGCCGCCTCCGAGGCATAAGTATAATAACCCAAGTCTTGTTCTGGGCTGGTCAAGAATGACTCTAAATAGTTGCACTCGTATCCATAATTACATCCTCATTGGCAGATATATGTTATTATGGATAAGCAAGGAAAATTGCTCACACAACTAATCTTTCATCTGCTACAGAGCATTACAACCTAAATATATAATGTTAACACTGATCTTCCTGAACTCTTGACTGGCAAAATATACAGTTATCATAAAGATGGTGTATAATATTATTCTTCTATAATCATATTATATTAATATTTTGTATAGTTATTATTGCTGTGAGTTTGCAAATATACATATATTACATCCTTTTACATGCTAAGAGATACACCTTTAATTTCCATTTGTGTTGAAGTTTTGGGCATGTTAAATGTTAATGACTACTATTTTGTAATTTATTATGAGCTGAGACCTGTATTGCGCCATGTGAACATTCTTTCCCTTGATCATTATGCTTTAAAATACCATATCTAATAATTTTCACACACTGTGGTCTCTAGACCTGGTTCATCTGACCGATCAGGAAATCTTGGCACACCGCATGACCGATCAGGGCCATTCACACCAAGAAAATCACAAGATGCTGCAGTTGGTGCTCTTGTTCAGATGCTGAAAAAAGCACCACCTCTTAGACAAGATTTACATCGATCACAGAACGTTTGTAAACCCTCAAGGCCTGAGAATTCATCCAGTCAGATCAAAGACCAGCCTGTTGCTGAAGTTGCTCCTTCAAATATGATATCTTCTAGGGTTACTGGCATCAAGACCACATCTGATGCATTAGAGGAGCTGAAAGTGTATATGGACATGAAACAACTTCTGTTAAGGCAATCAGGCAAGTCTTAGTAACAAAGTTTGGAGCTATGTTTCGGTTTTTATGTTGGGAATGATCATATTATACAAGTTGGTCTTGGTTTATATACGTTCTGTTATCTAGGTGTTATCTCTGTACATATATGAAACTTGGTATATATTCTAGCTTTGATGCCGCAAGTGAATCTGGTTTATTATGAAGTGTTGTGCAGCATCTCAGCATTTTGATGGTTATGCTCTTGGTTTTTGGATATTTAAAAAGGGAATATGGTTTGAAAATATGGAAAAAAAAAAAAAAAAAAAAAGGTAAAGGATGGCACCTTGTTCCCGGAACACATTGGATCCCTATCATCCCACCCTATAAGGGTTATGAACTTTTGATGCCGGTAAATTACCTTCACTTAATACCCACATGATTTAGACATCCCCAAGGATTGAACCCGTGTCTTTTAACTTCACATGTGGGTCAGCTGCATTGGTAATGGGTACCACTTCATCTAATGATGGATTGGTTATGGTTTGGAAATATGGGTATACTGTTTTGCAGATCTATCAAATGAAAAGCGCATCCAGTTTTTGGAATAAGGCTATGAGCTATCAAATATATTTTCTATGTAACTTGATATGGCCTTTTTACAACATTGTAGCCACTTGTGAATATATTTTTCTTCTCCCAAAATAGTCTTAAAAGTAGCTTTACAAATGTTAATCTATTTTGGCGTTTCGGATGTATGCTTTAAAGTTCTGCATTGAATTAAATACATCTCGAATGTATTATACATTTATATACTTATACCAAATTGTTACACCAAATAGTGATTTGAAACTTTTATACATCGAAACTTGGAATTTTATCTTATATTTTAATTGAATTATTATGTTAATTTGTATCAAGATTGCTAAACATTGATAATATGTTGGTCACTAATTGAATTTTAACTGGTTGTTTTCTTATCAATGCAATTTCTTTTATCTTCTCTATAGATTTGGAGTTCAAAACAGGTCTAAGATAAAAGAAAAAAAATAAAATCAAAATGGAGCTTGTTTAAAAGAATGATTGACGTACCCTTGTCAAACCTGTTAAATTTGTTTTTAATGACAAGGATTTTTTTTATCTTCTAGAACTACCGTGTTTTCCTTTATGCGTTGCCATTAGGTCTTGTAGTTTCTCTTTAAGCTTATAATTTAGTTAACAAAAAACTTTGTTTGTTCAAAATAATCATCAAATGGGATTATTTGTATCATTTCCCAATAATAAGAAGCAGGTTATATAAATTTGTTGTGGGGCACAAACGGTTCGGTTCATTAGAAACTTTAGACCATTTTTCACTTTATACTAAAATTCAAAAAATGAAAGGTTTCATTTTTATTATTCTTTAGTTTCATTTATGTTATATATATTGTCATAAATCATTTTCAAACTTTGATTATTGCTGATTAGATTAGCAGTAGCTGCAGTTGGAAGATTAATTTTAAAGCTACACTTTAGTAACATTCAGAAAGACATGCCCCATAAATACAAACAAAAAAAATGGTGCATCTGATAATACTTGTTATCTGGTGCATGATCTACATGTAGAACATGATACATCTTCAAACGTCTACAGGAGAAGGGCACAAAGATTTTAATAGCCCATACATAGAAACGAAAATGTGACTATGTTTAGACATGGAGACAGGTTTCCAGGCGAAAGAGTTTTGAGTACCAAATACACACAGAGCCTCAAACTCACACCACCAAACAAGTCGATCGATCAAACTCACATCACCAAACAAGTCACATAACCAAATCTTAAGCATTAGGAGTCGGGGGAATAAAGATTACAGACAGGGTTTGATCCAAAAGGATGATTATTTTTGTCATAATTGTAGATTAACTAGCAAGGAAAGCTATATTAGGCGGCAGCTTGGGAAGTTTGGGATTCTTGTAGTTTCTTCCATTGGTCAGGGGTCTGAGCCTTGGTTATGGAGAGAGCATGAATGTCTTTCATCTCTTCTGCCAGAACTCCGTTCACCATCCTGTGCCTTTCTAACAACCTTTTACCTTCAAATTGTTCCGAGACAATTTCAACCTGGAAACTTGCACCACACCTGTAACCCAAGTATATCAACAAAAGAATTTATTTTTTGAAAAAAAATCATATTAAACAAGTGACATATGAAAAATGATACATGCTTTTTGATAGGAAACTTACCCTCCAGATGTATCAATGACTTCCTGAAAAAGAGAAGATCCAGATATCAACATTGGATAGAATAAACAAATTAAAACAGGATACGATACTTTGTGATCATGCAAATAATATAGAACTCCTGAGATGCTGAAAGTTTGAAGCAGGTAGAAACCAAGAAGGTACCAGCAAGTAGTCGTGTAAGTTCAATATATATTTCAGAGTAGAGATTAGGGAAACAAAACAATGATTCCTAACTCCGAATACAGTCAAATTATGGCCAAATATCAATTATCAGCATCAGATAGAATATCAAATAAAAACGGGATAAACTACTTTCTGATCATGCAAATATAATAGAACTCTCAAGAAGCTAAAAGTCGGAAAACAGGTAGGAACCAAGGAGGTATCAGCAAGTTGTCGTGTAAGTTCACTATATTTTTCAGAATACAGAGTGGAGAAAGGGGAACAGAATGATTAAAAAAAAAAAACAACGACGACAGTCTCTGTGGAAAGATTACCCAACACAGTTGGTAATTATCCCTCCGGACATTCTATAGATAGCATATTTTGACAACAATCCCCTCACCTTTCTAATTAGCCGAATTATGACAAAAATATTGGTAAATGAGTACCATCCTTATTCTTAATTGTCATTCTCACCTGAAGCAGACATGGCCTTTTTTCTTCATTTTTACTTTCTTTTTAGTTATTAGGTTAGATATGTCATAATTGGCACCCAATAGTCCAATACCTAAGAACATAGGTTCTGAGAGCGTTTAAGCTAGTTTTTTTTTTTTTTTTTGAACAAAGAGTCGGTATTCGATATCAGGGAACACCTCACCGTATAATGGTTAAACTTATAGTTTCTATAAACGGGACACAAAATTTCTAAACAGCTTTCGGAAAACAGCTTGAACTTAAACGCCTTAAACCAATTGTAATCAACCAAAAAATAAAAATATCCCAGTGTTACCTATTTGTTTGATCAAAAGTGGTCTAGTGGCTTGGCGCCTAATTTTCTTATAAGAGGTCTCGGGTTCGAACCTAACATCTTGGATGCAGCTAGCGAAAAGCCGAAAAGGTAATCCGGTCGTGTACAAATAAGTCAAAGACTCCTCCTTCCGAGGTAAACCGAACAGGGAATACTTTGATTATATTTACTTTTTTGGGTTAATTTGCAGATGCACCTTTATGGCTATAGTTATTCCTCAAAATAATAATCAATATATGCAGTGAAAAAATAAGGAATTTTACTGAAAAAATGATGTTCTATGTCAGCTTGATATTTTCAAATTCACAAAAAACTACCAGGAATCCAAGTAACAATACATATACAGTTGCAATTACATATATTAATAATATGAATGTAATAAAAATAGTATATTACTACAGTAACAAAACTAGTAAGAGAAATTGGAATTATAATATATGCTTACAAGATGAGAAGGAGCTAATTTAGACCTAAGGGCTGACTCTACTTGCTCCTTTGTCACACCTCCCATCTCTCTCTTTTCTTTCGTTCAAAAACTTTCAACAAAAATAATACAGTAGAAATCCCCGGGCGTTTACTTTACGCGTTCTTTCTGGGTTTAAATGGGCTGGTAGGCAGTGCATTGGGTTCGGGTTCGTGTTCAGATTTGGTCCGGGTCAAAGGAATAATAGTCACCTTTATAAATTAATAATGTTAGAACCCAGATATTTTATTAATTTAACGAAATATTATTGTATTAATAAATTAATAAATTGTCAATTTAAAGAGGTTCATATATGACGAACTTGTGGATTATTTCAATAGTTTTGAACCGGTCACTCGAATAGAGGCATTGCAAGCAGCAACAATACTTCAAAACTTTTTTTTGCAATATAAGAAGACAATACCTCAACTTCTAAGTGCAATAATGAGATTTAAAGATAAACATAATATGTATTTGAAGTTCAAAAAAGAAATATTTCGTAACTAGTGACTATAGATTCATTTTTATACTAGACAATTGTAAAATTTCTGAATAATTAGAAGTTATTAATTTATAGTTTCACTGGGACCAATATATTTACATTAGGATTTCAAAAAAGTTATTATCTTATTATTTTATTGATTGGGGTCCAATTTTATACTGATCCAAATTGGGACCAGACAAATTATTATCGAGGTTATTAATTTATCGAGTATCAATTTATAGAGGTTCTATTGTACTTTGTACATTACAACTTGAAATATATAGTTCTAGATATTTTATGTTTTACTAGTCGTAGATGGCGGCGGTGACGGGTGGTGTTGGTGGCAGCGACCGGAGGTGACGGCAGAGGTCGTGACGTGGTTATTTATATAAAATTAATTTATATAAAAAGGGTATTTTAGTTATTTTAAGGGTTAACAGGATGTATGTTGTACATAGTTTTATTAAAGGTGTTATTGGTGTATTAGGCAGAGATTTTTAAATTACTGAATAAATGAGATAGGTAATTTAGGTTATGCAAGTTTTTTTATAAAAAATAAGAGTGCCAAATGCTTTTATAATAGTAAGTTTATTTGTGCTTTTTCTAATAAATTACAAGTAACATAGACTTTTTTTTTTTCACTCAAAAAAGTTCACAATACAACAATACACGTCAAGTTTTATAACTAATAGAATAATGAAAACAATCATATTTGTACATATTATACATGTGGCTAATCAACATAGATATCAATACATAATTCACAATTTTGAAAGCGTATGGTCAAATACTCAAATCTAAAGATAATCTTGATCTCTAGATATTTGCACGAGAAGTGTATGTGAATTACGAAGATGGGTGATCTAATGACATATATTCAGTCAAATTCACGAAAACCATATTTTACCAAATGATGAATGTCAGGATCGCTAGACAGCAAATAAAAGGATTTTAACAGATAAACATACAAAGATTTAAGCCTAAGGTCATTAGACTACATGCCGGCATCAGTATCTGGTACAAGAGATTTGAGAAATAATTCTAACCCTCATCTAACGTATCCGTATCTGTCACCATTACCTGCTATATTACTAATTTACTTAAGTCTATGCATATTACAGAAATGATAATTTGTTAACATAATAATCTGACTTCATTCCATCATTGAAATTGCTCCTCCTGCTTCAATGTATTTTCCTTCAAGCTTTTAGTTAGCCAAATCGCAGTTTCTCTAGGAGAAACCTTTCCTGGTCCAAATGGTTTCAATAACACTCCAAGCTCTTCAAATCTTTCCTCTTGTAACAATCTTGCACTAAATTCAAGAAGCCCTTCTAATGCCTCGGCTCGTTGTTTTTGTGATGATGTGTCGAAACGCCGCCGTCGGAGGTCCGATGATGTACGGCTTGATGCACCAGCAGTTGCGTTTTGGTCTGAGCACTCACTGCCTGACCCTTGCCATTCAGTTGGAGAGTTTGAGTTTTGCTTGGCGGATGTTGTATCAATTGCTTGCACCATGCATTTGTCTTTCATGATTGAACGGTCACATGGTGGTGAGGATGATCCTTGTGCAGAGGTTATTGAAGCTCTACGAGTGGGAACAAAAACATCATTGTTTGGAGAAAATTCAACCATTCTGTCGATTCGAGGTGCGTTAACTGAAACATCCATGGATTTGATGCTTTCAAGAAAATTAGTGCTTTTTCCATATGGGGAATCTTCAGTAATGGCTTTCTTTAGAAGTGGCAGAGACGCCCTTCTACTTGTTGGACCAGATTGCTTTATTGTTCTAAAATCTGAATCCTGCACCAGTTAAATTTGTACTTCAGATTACCACTACCAAGTTAAACAAATGTATAAAAATTAAGTCCTTGAACGAAGAGTGAAGACACTACTATCTTGTAAGGTAAAAATTTGTAAAAGTATGGAGGCGGCATTTTAAACTGTTTACATAATATTGGGTCAAATAAACTAGATTAGCTGTGGGAACTAGTCAAATTGGTAAAGTCCTCCAGTAATTTTTTCTTTTCCCTACTACTTCATTAATAAATTTATATAAAGAATTGGCAAAAAAAATGTTTTGCGGTCAACTTTGCCTAAATCATTCCAACCCACTCCAATCCCTTACCTACCCATTTTGCCACCCCTTACATAAGAGAATTACTGTATGTCGGACTTGGCCTAGCTGTCAATCATCTAAGACCTTGTCTTTGATGTGGCTTGAAGCCCCATTAACAAGAAAGGCGAAAGCCATTCGTTCAATTCATGTGGCAGGAGGGCTTTGCATAGACTACTTGGACTAAGTGGGTCAAGGATGCGAGAAGAGTATATATATAATTTAGAATAAGCAGCTGACAGTGACCTAATATTGGCTTTAGCCATACCGAGAGAAAAACACAATATACCAATTGGTACTAATAGAATGCAAAAGATCAACATGATATGAATAAAATATCTAATGGTCTTACCATTTCACGTCCCTTTGAGAGCTCTGTTCGTTTTTTAGGAGCCAAGGAAGTCTTTGGTGAAGTAAACCTAAGGTTCTTGGTAGTAATATTCTTGCTAACTGGAGACTCTTCACATGTGCTTCCGATAGACATTCGTTCCATTCTTCGCTGCATGTAATGAGGTGAATCTTGAACTCGTTTAGTTGAATATGGAGAATCTTGGTCACCTAAAGATATGCTCGGATTCAAAGTTCTATCATTTCCATACGATAACCGCCTGTCCCTTGATTTCGGACGAAGATAAACTGGCTCAGCAAATCTTGTTTTCTTCATATAATCAGATTCGGGCCAGTGGTTCGATATACTGTCACGCTTGGGGCTATTTAGTTTAAGGTTGACTTTTAATACATAAGGCTGAAGGTGTGGATGCCTGAGTAACTCAGCTGCCTGACAAACAAACACATTACTCATTTAAGCAGGGTAATCAAATAAAATATATACGACAATAGTAAATCCATTTTTAAATGGCACAGGAAGGGCTACAAGTTGCTTGGTTATGCTACAAGTCTTTATATATAATATATAGCGAAGGTAAATGTATAGACCCTCTTATGAAATGGGTTATGTTTTATCTCAGATAGCTCCAATAAAAATAATAGCTAAAAGAGAAAAGGCTCGTCAAAGTGGTTGATATTGTCTATAATCTATGTTACACACACATGACTTCTCAGGCAATTTTTTTAGAGATTTTACATTATCACTGAAATATCATTGTTGCCATAATCATAACTAATGCATTTATCTATTCTTTCTATAGAACAAAAGATAATTAAAATGGCCAGCAAAACTATTTAAGTGTTTGCAAATCAACCCAACTCGACCCATCTCATTCAAACCGTACAAAATTGAACCATTTCAAGCAAAAATTGTTATCCAACCTGCCCAGCTTGCTACCTTCATATCATAGGAATTATTTATGGCATGTTTTAGATAAAAAGAGAAGTATATGTACACTTGGACGCAGTTCCGGATTTTTCCTCAGCATGCTTTTCACAAGACCCCGACTGAAACAGAAATTAGCAAACTGATTAGATAAACAATTAAATCATATGACAAGACACATAAAAGAAAACATATGTCAAAGAACTCTTTTGCTAGTCTAGCTAGGAGTGGTAGCATATGAAAAATGTGATGCGTAATTACATGATGACAGAGACTAAATTAATATGACTCACAAGGCACCAGTGTATTTGGTTGGAAGCGGTGCCACGATTGACTTATTAATCTTGTTTATAAGTGCTTGCATATCCTGTTTAAGAAGTCAACAACAAATCCATAAGTATGAAGGTTATTATAATAAATCTTAATAATTGACAGTACCATACAGAATTCCACATGTACTTTGTTAACAGAACTAGGACATGCAAACAATTTTGGGTGGCAGATGATGTAAATATTCCCCATAGTTATTAATACAGATAGATAAGAATACTTACAAAAGCCTTAAATGCGGCTTTATGAGAAGTCATTTCATATATACAGCACCCTATAAAACACAATGTGAAGAATCATTAATACATGTTTATATTTAGAAATTGATACTAGAGGAGGCACGACCCTTACCAAGAGACCAAATATCTGATTTTGAACCATATGGTATATCTGCAAGAAGCTCAGGGCACATATAACTTGGTGTTCCTACCACCTGTGTAATTTATAAGAAAGAAACAATGAGATACATCCACCAAACAAAATATAACAAACTTAAACTTGAAGGCCCTTTCTGAGAAAGATGTCACTCACAGATGAGGCAAGGTCATCTGAAGTCAACATCTTGGCGAGTCCAAAATCACCTGAAAGATGACAATTGACGATAAGTCTTCTGTCATCACTTACTCTTAACTTGAGAAAAGAAATTTCAGAAAAAATCTACTTACCAAGACGTATATCGTGATCTTTTGTTAGGAATATATTTGAACACTGAGAGAGAAAAATGATTAGCTAAAGATAGTTCCTTAAAAATTTATAATATGGATCACTACTGATAGTTCAGCGAAAAGAAATTTTATCTGTTGAGCTAACCTTCACATCACGGTGAAGAACATGATTCAGGTGTAAGTAGTCGAGTGCCATCAGAAGTTGTACAAGCCACTTACAGAGTTTCTGCATAATAGTTTATTTTTAGAGCACACAATCAAACATAACAGGAATTGCAGAAATAGAGTGACAGGGAGAAAAAGAGATAGAGAGATGCAAAATGTTAATTACCTCTTCGGAAAATAACATCCCATTGGCTTTTTTAATAGCTCCTGCCCTGCAAAACAGAAGATTGACGAAATCGCGTCAATGACCACTCTAATTCTACTTGCCAGAGAATTTATAACTCGAGAGGAAAAGTTAGAAAGTACTGACATGTCGCCACCTTCACAATAGCCTATAATAATGCACACGTAGCATCCCTGTCAAAAGAAATTAAATAAAACCACAGATAGAAAGAAATTTGGATAAAGAATGAATCGTTCCTGAAATCACTGATATTATATAAACTATTACTCTTGTTGTAGTTTTAAATTGACATGTAAAACGGTAAAAGCAATTGTACGAGACAGTCTACAGTAGGACCAAATATATGACATCAGAAAACTACTATCACTACAGTTTGTTTTCATTCGGTTTATTTACATGTATGTATATGAATATATACGGTGAGTGTAATTGTGTGACCGGATTAGAATGAAAACAATGACCATGGAAAATAGTAAATAATGATAAAAATTTCATGCTCTTACCTTTTCTACCCAAGAATCTTTATACTCCACGATAAAGGGATTTCGCATTTTAGAAATAAGTTCCATCTACAAGTTAAGAAATCAGATTAGTTCGTACATATTTGAAAGTAAAAAAATATCCAAACTCGAAGCCAAAAATTGTTCAAATGTTAACACACATAACACTAAAATTCAATAGCAAACATGATACTCAGATACAATCTATCCTGGATCATCCATTACCATAACACTACTAATATCAAAGACAATGTATAAATCAACTGGGGTACATTGAGGATAGTCCTAAAAGCTCAATAGATATATAATTAAGAAAAGATTGTAGGATGCATAAAGTAAGTATACCAACCTCCTGATGTGCAGACCTACGTGTTCTATCAGTTTGGCGGGCAAGTCGTATCTTTTTCAACACATACCTTAATATACAGAGTTACATGGAATGGGAGAAATAATCAATATATGTCAAACAAAAAGCATCATTAATATACACACAACATATTATAATAATGAAACGGATGCAAAAATACACAGATGTGGGCATGTGGCATTGAAGCTAACAGATTAACAAAAAAAAAACCTCGGTAAAGTTCGTAACACTCACTTTTTTCTTTCATGTTTATGCCGTACAAGAAGGGCTGCACCAAAGGCGCCCCTTCCAATTTGCTCAAGCACTTCGTACTGGTCCATGTAACTAGCAATGCATCACACGTTCAGGGACTAACAGGTTTCTTCTCCCTGTCGTATTAAATAAAAAAGAACTCTGTAAGTATACCGTGTTTAAGATACTAAAACACATTCTAATCAAAAAGAACAGTAAAGTAATACACAAAAAGAAAGAGTAACGCGGGCCACTTATACAACATATCTGCACATGGAACCAGGTTTCCTTGAGATAAACTCATAAAAGTTCAAGGGAAACACGGACTACTCATGTCAAAATTATATACTCGGCATGTCTTGTAACTTACTGGCAAATAATAACCACAATACAAAAAGTACGTAGACGATATATGTGAGACTAATTGCTAGCAGAACTCGAACTAAACAGTGTTTGGTATCCCCTCACCACAACCTACAATGTATACACACAAAAAATATAAAAACTAATGTGCTCAATAAGAAAATAACGAAAACGCGTTAATATTTTAGATTTTATTGTTCATCTGCATTTAATCATCAAATACCAACACAGCAATGAGTCCCGTACCAACCGTTAATAAAAACCACACTGCAAAAACTAATAATTCAACAAAAGAAGTCGAAATTTTTATCAATAACTTGCATAGATGCATCCACCATCATCCACCAAAAGGGGACATCATTAACATAGAAACGTGAAATACTAACTAGTCAATATAAACACCAACCAGAAAATGTCAGTTTCTTAAAAACTCACTCTGTCTATGCAATTCATAAATATAAACTCAAGCAATGGTGTGTGTGTCCCTTCAACCACCTTCTATTTATTAAAGGAAAATCATAAAAGTAAACCAAGTACTCACGGGATAAAAACCAACTATTATAATAAAAACGATATCTTTTAGAAAATATCTTCAAATTAAACACAAATAAAATGTAAAAAATAAAATAAAATTAAAGATTTCACTGTGATCCTGTGAAGCAATAATGTGTCTCTTCTCAACCACCATTACTTTGTAATAAATATCAAAATAATTCAATCAAAATACTTAAACAAGTCTTAAATAGGAACAATAAAATGTATCTTTTATTTTTTTGTATAAAAAAGGTTAAAAACTATTGTTGCAAAATGATTAAATGATAACTGAATGAGATTTTAATTAGATATAAAATAACTGTGTCTAAAAATATCAAAATATTTAAAATTAAATAACTAAGTCTCATTTAATTGTACCAAATGTATTTACTAATACTACATTATCCTTTTTATAAAAAAAAAGTTAATGAGATATACAATATTAGTATCAATCAATAAGTAATTATAATAAAATAAATAAAAGTTGAGCAATTAAGTCTAAAAAAGTACTTACTACTACTAGATTTCTACTATTATCAATTAAATCAAATTGAAAAAACCATTATTTCAAAATGATAAAGATAAATAAACCAGATAATTAGATACACATACTTGTATCTATAATGTGCTTCTCAACCACCATTACTCTATAATATATCAAAATATACATAATTAAATAATCAAGTCTAAAATCACAATAATAAAATGTATCTAGAAAAAAATCTATCACTACAAAATTATAGTAATGTAATCACAATATAATGATATAGATACAATATAATCTGTATCTATAACCACCAGAGATCCAATTAAACTAAATTAACTTAAAATCAAATCTCACCACGCAAATGCAGTTACACTAACTGAATCCAAGTCAAACTTCACACATATATCCATATCTATATAACTATAACTTTATAAATAATATAACTATATATATATATATATGTATATAACCTGAGAGAGTGAGATGTAATAAAGCTGAAAATGAAGAAGAACAGTAGTAGTGGAGATTATTGGATATAGAGAAAGTGATATTTCATTTCAATTTTGAAGGCTGACATTTTGCACGGAAAAGCTTAAAGAAATTTTACTACTACTGTTTTTTATTTATTTTTTTAGTTTTTTGATTATTTTGTGATGAGATGTTTCAATTCAATTCAATGGAGAGAGAGTGAGAGAGAGAATGGGGGAGTACTGTAAAAAATGTGTCTATGTCTGCTGCTACTTTCTGTCGTATTTATAACGTACACGTCTTACTGCATAAGGTACAAGTTTTACATCATCATTTGTGTCTAGATCTTTTTGAATATTTTATTCATTTAATAATAATAACTATATTTTTTTAATATAAAGTTTTTGTTTTGGTGTTAGATTAGATTAGAGTAGGATTAAGTATTGTGATTAATATTTTGGATTGTTGTTAGGGAAGAAATGAGTGTGGTGTGGTCTAGTTGAGGCATGTGACCTCCTATTTTAGATGTCTGTTGACATTGAAGCAAGATTGTTGGAGTTAATTTGTTTCATGTGATTGATTGATGTGATAATCATCATAAAAGTGATGTTTAGTTTGATTATTTTTATAATAATATACTTAGCATTAATGTATTTAGTATTTTGTTTTCTATTAACCAATTTTTTATTTCATTATACTATGAATTAACAATATATAGTTTGTCCCAAGTTTTACTTTCAACAATTAACATTTAAATTACTTTTTTTATGAGAATGTGTGAGAAAATGTGTTAACTTGCATACATTTTAGAGATGTATACAATTCTAATTTTTTCTTTTATATCATATATAAATATGGAATTCTATTAATAACATAATAAAATGTTAGAGAATTTGGTTTTTTACCATACTAAATTACAGCTTACTAAATACAAATAAAATTACACCGATACACTCAATCTTTCAGCACCTTGCTTGATCTATTAAAGATACACAAAATATATAATGACTTCACTTCTTCGAATAATTGATCATTAAACTACTAGTTTCTTTTATATAAAAGAGCTTGTTTAGTGTTTCAAACAATCTCCAAAGTCCAAACCACCACTTAATTACCGCATTCAGTATTGTTTTCAAACTGTGTTCCTAGTAAAATTTTTGCATGCTTGGAAAAAATAATTCACATCAAAAGCATAAATATTAGTATTGATTTTGCACCAATTACTCATTATATTCCACAATCCGATTTTCGATAGCTACCACTAAGCTGTGAGGATGTGAGTAAAAATTCCCCTCTTTGTGCACAAAATTCACATTATCATAATGCTGGGGTCATGTCACATTTGCCAATGCTACCGTGTTCGGTAATTTATCAAATTTTTAGAGAGTAAAATAATAAACATGTGTTGTCTTGAATGAAGGAAATTTAAATTTGTTCTATATGAAAATGTATTAGCGAGTAACCATCGATTTTTTTATTTATGTTATATTCGAAAAGCGTAACTTTTGACTTAAATATATGCACATAATCGGGTATAATTGTGATTACTTATGAATCTTTTTTTCTTTTCCGGAATATCTATTAGGATTAAAACTTAAAGATATCTTAACAAGTTAAGAACATCAGAAGAATATCGTTATGACCAATTTGTCACTTCGGTGGTTGTTTTACATAAACATGGAACATTGCTTGAAATATAATTGACTTATTTGCGTCGCTAGTTTGTTTCTCAACGCAATAATGTTAAGTTTCATGAATAAATATCTCCACGTCATCTCAAATTGGAATTATATCATTTAGAAATTGATCATCGAGAAAGTAGAAAGATACACGAAGACAAAGTTAAAAAATGACATACACATTTAGCTTTTAATTAATATATGGAGTAATGCATAAAAGTCAGGAAAAATGTATGTATCAAATATTTGTGGATCGAGTGTTTTACATAAACCCCTTGTAAATGAAAGAATACAAAAATTAAAGCTGAAAAATCAAGTGTATTGTATATAAAAGAATGTATATTCGTTAAATTTGATACATATGTCATTTGGATTTAAAAAATACTAAACTTTGTTAAACAGTTATTTGTTTTTTTTACTAGTCGTCAAATTTACATGGCTTCATTCGTAAAGAGTTATCTAGGTGGGGTTACTTTAGGGTGAGCGAGAGAGGAATTTTATCTCAAAACTAGAAAAGTCTTCCTTTTCAAAGTATTTGGCTCGTCGACAGGCTATCTAACACGAAACTAATTATGACAAAATATGAGTAAAACAGAGTATAATATATGTAATAAGATTGTATATTGATTGTTGTGTGTAAGAGAATACAACAGATCCTATATATAGATCTATACAAGAGCATATCAAAGGATGACAATTACTAATTAGGGAATATCATGAAGGTCAGGGTCTTAAATGTACTCTTTAATGTACTTTATTATACTTATTTATACTCCCCCGCAAGCTAAGGCCAGGGACCAACTCTTAGCTTGGATTTTAAGAACAGAAAACGATCGGATGGCAGTGGCTTTGTAAACACATCAGCAATTTGATCATGCGTCGAAATGAACAGATAACTTCTTTTGAGCAACTTTCTCCCGTACAAAGTGAAAATCTACTTCCACGTGTTTTGTTCTAGCATGAAAAACCGGATTAGAAGACAAGTATGTGGCTCCCAGATTATCACACCATAGAATTGGAGCAGAATGCATTGGAACATGAAGTTCTCTCAATAAATGTTTCAAGCCAAGTCAATTCAACCACTGTATCAGCCAAGGCCTTGTACTCAGATTCAGTAAATGAACGAGAAACATTTTTTTGTTTTCTAGCTGACCATGAAATAAGGTTTGACCCGAGATAAATAGCATAACCCCCCGTGTCGTCGGTCATCTGGGCACCCAACCCAGTCAGCGTCAGAAAAGGCGGTCAAATCTTGAAAAACAGTATAGGCATGCAGAACAGGGGACGACAAGGCCGAAATCAAGAGACCATGATCGGTTGTCCCGTGCAGATATCTTAAGATACGTTTTACAGCAGACCAG
>JANDBE010000045.1:22036799-22046917 GCA_024320915.1 Erigeron philadelphicus | reverse complement strand
TACCAGAAATATTATCATTTGCTCGATCTTCAGAGTTAGGGACTCCATGTTTGGGATCCAAAACATGTGTAACTTCATGTGTTTCAACCTCTGTTTCACTTGTGTTGTTGCCTATATCAACCGAGACGTTGTCATCAAACTTGTTATCCAGCTCATCACTATCATCAACTGAATTATCACGACATAAATTCGAATCAAATTGTTCACTAGGGGTGTTTTCATCTTCCATTGAGTTGCAATCAACATCAAACACCTCAACACCAGAAGATTCATCAGAAGAAGATGAATTACACGAGGAATTCAAAATTTTTGGCTCCCACATAGCAAATTCTTTAATCCAGACAACATATGGATTTTCATCCATTGAAACTTTAATCTCTTCGGAAACGTAATTTGGAGACTGTACAAGGACGCAAACCTTACACATAGAAAATGCATTTTTCCAGTTGTTAACGAAAAAAATACACTTCCCCCATTTATCCAACACCAGTTTTAAACTTTCTTTGTTCCATGATCCAAGAGGAAGGCCAGAAATCTCCACCCATACCATTCTTTCATCGGGCACAAACGAGTTGCATGGAGTTTTGAACGCGCAAAACCTACCCTTCAATAGTTCGTTAGTCAAGAGGTGTTCTTTGGCCTCCAAATTCTCAAAAGTGAAGTAAATCCATCTACCTCCCACATATGAAAGATTAAAATCTAAAAAACCTTCATCAAAAAGCCACTGAGCAACCATGGGGATACACTCCGGCTCTTTGATTTTTGCTAAGATAGATAAATTTCCCCAGTCCGATTTGTTAACCGCACTATCAACATTAACAATCCTATACGGATTAGATGATTTCGGGACATTACCTGATTGTGAGGATTCACAACAATCATTGGGAGGGACCTTACCGCGATTGCCCGATACCACATCAGCATAAGATTGTGCTTGTTTCTTCATGTCGTTGGTTTGGGATGGAGCCTTTTTCTGAAAATGATACTGATTTAAAGATTGGTGATCACTCCCACGATTCAGCCCGGTATTACGACTATATCTTACCAAATCAGCAAAAACACGGTAATTACCAAACCACATCGTCTTCAGTTGTTAAAGAAGTCTCGCCGCATTGTCGACTTTAATAAACTTCACAAATCCAAATCTCCTTCCTGCTTTCGACAACCTGTTTGGAATAAATACGTCCACCACGGTACCCCATTGTAAACATCGGTCCCATAGATCTTTAGTTTTGACGTGGTTAGGGAAATTGGTGAGAAAAAAAGACATAGACATCCTTTCAAGGATGTTAAGTTTGGTCTTAGGATTTTTCTTTTGTTGTTTCCCATTCGCCTGCACACTTTTGTCGTTCCCTGACGACTTGTACCCGTCCTTAGATTTTCTATAATGGACTCGTTGCCATTCATATCCCTGTTGATCATCTTTACCTCCGTCGTTGTCTTCAATGTTTGTTGTCTTGGTGCCGCCATTAGGGTTTTCTCCATCGCCTCCAATCGCCATTAGGGTTCTATCAAATTAATACAAATTTATTTAATTCACTACACTACTACAAAAAAAAGTCATGGAAACCGGTTTTTAAAGGCTTTAGAAACCTGTTTTACAAACCGGTGTCGATGCCAGAGGTTTCTATTTGAAAGTTAAAACCGGTGTCTATGCAAAGCTATGGAAACCAGTTTTTTTACCGGCACCGGTCTCTTTTTATATGTTTATAGACCACTTTTACTAAAACAACCGGTTCCCTTAGTATGATATACAAAGCCCCTCTTAATCAAAACCGGTTTCTTTAGTTTTTTTCTCACTATAAAAAATGGTTCTGTACTATATGCAAATCTGGTTCTTTAATGCATAGCATAGTAACATACTAGTTAATTATTAACATCAATAGTTCATTTAAACCTGTAAAAGAAGCTTAAAATATTCAAACATTCATTAACATCAAAACTTTATTATCATCCATCTCGATTACAACTATTAAATAGCTAAAATATACATAACTACAATTATATATGTATACATATATATTTTACAAGACAATCTCATAGCTTAATGACCTAGTAATATCATGATCTTCATAAAGCTTCCAACGTGCACCTTTTATTTTGATTTTTAGGCAAGCACCAAATATACAGAATATATGTCCTGCATGTTTAAATTAGGTACCATGGTTATATAACCATTAAATTGAAGGAAAATTGCTGATAAATCAGATAGAGTTATAAAAGGGGAATTAGGAAAGTACCTCATATTGGATTTCAATGCGTATCAAGCAATCCAACTGTGTAAAACATATTATACCCAAAATATTTCAAGTATCTTGAATAATGTGGCAACGAGAATTGGAAATCACAAATAAAAATAAGTGAATAAAACCTTAGAGAATTAATGACAGTGGATTAAGATCTTCATTAACAACTTAGAAAAAAGCTAACAAACTCGAATGAGAAGATATATAAAACGTAAACTATTACCTAACGGTAGATCTTTACAAAATGACGACCAACCAGTTCAGCAAGATCTTGTCAATATATATTGGAGTACATGGTCGTGTATCCAGGGAACCTATGAAAAGCATAAGTACATGTTATCTAACACACAAACAAACATAAGACTTACTGATGTCGACAAGTCTTGTGTTGTGGTACACTAGAAATCCATGCAGCTGCTAATCAAGATTCCAAGTTGGTTTCCCTTTTGGAATTCTTTTTAAGCTTGGCATACAAGTACATAATGTAGCAGTCTGGCAGAGACAATTACACAAAACCAATCCACCATTAAAAGAAAGCTAAACAATTGAAAAAGATGGAAGGGAAATTATCAGTGGTGAATGAGCAAAACATATGTAAGATGTATGGATAAATATAGAAAAAACTAAATTGTGTCGGTATGGCGAAGAATAAAACTAAAGTTCCATACCCCAGATTATTTACAGGGCTATCTCCAATGCTAAATACGCCATTAGGCTTCCTTGAGCTGCCACATCATATCCTGACAAATCGTTATACATCCTTATAAATCCTTCAAATCCTATAATTTAATCTCCAACCATACAAAAAGTAAATATGGTTTTAACACTTTGTAAGCCGTTTTTGGTTCTAGCACAATTTGTCTATTTGGATAACTTGTTAGACTGAAACAATCAAACATGCCCAAAAAATCTGAAAATAATTCCATATTGACCCGCTGTGTTTATTTGGGCCAAGTATACGAACCATTTAGGATAGAGATCGATAAATGTACAGTATGGCATCATACTGAAAATGAAAATGGTACATGTAGCATTCAAATTAAAGAGCAAGCCTAAAGATTTGAAAATGAACACAGATTACCTTATAGTTTGGGCTGTCTCTTGTACATAAAAGCTCCACACCGAAAGTGTAAAGTAATAAAAACCAACATTAACCTGGACAAAGTTGTAAATCCGCAACTAAGAAATATTACATCAAACCACAATAATGTTGTACTCTAATCTCTCAAAAATAGTTCCATTCCTAAGCATTCTATATAGAACATGAACCCTTACTTTGGTTGAAGACTTGAAGTCAAAGTATAAAAATTAATTCCAAGTTGACATCTCAACAAAGCAAAGGCTTCAATTTATATACATAATAATGTGTTACATTAATTTCAATGTCAACATCTCTATATATTATTTTAAACCCTAAATTCAAAAAAAAAAAAAAATTAATTCTGGAAAAAAAAGCCTTACCATTAACACGTACCAGTTCCAAGGCAATATGATGGTGGTTCTAGGTGGGCGTCACTCTTCAGCGGTGGCAGTTCTGCGATGCCTAATGTAGAAATATATGTTGATGGTTATGGCCTTATTAGGAGAACAAAAAGGCGTTATTGTAGGACAGAGCCCAAAAAATAAGTAAAGAGGATAGGAGTGGTTTTGTTCAAAAAGATAAGAGGGAATTTTAAAATTTTCAAAAGCTTATGCCCGGGAAATTAATAAAGACCTTATAAAATAAAAATAATGAATATAGCGTGTTTAAACCGGTCTCCGTTATATGAGTTTAAAGACATGTTTCATATTAAAACTGGTCTCTATTTAGATAAGGCTTTCACAAAACCAGTTTTAGTTATAAAACCGATCTCCATTTAAAATTAAAGAAACCTGCTTTTTTACTATAAACACCTCTCAATATATAGAAACCATTTTTTAAATAAAAACTGGTCTCCTCATTTTTTTAAGACCGGTTCCAACAATTTTTTCATAAAACTGGTTTGTATAGGGGGTTCCTATTTAAAGTTTTGTAGTAGTGGATGGAACTTAAGTTCACACGTGAAGCTTCTGTAAGTTTCTTTTATAGTTAATAATTATAATTATTTTATGTTATCACACAATAATATTTTTTTCCACCATATTATTTCTTAAAAGAAGGATAAGACACAATGCCTAGACAAGGTTCAAGATGACGATGAAGTCAAGAAATATACGAAACTTAAGTTGACAAATGCACATTCAGTAAGATTCTTTGATTCTTTTATTTCAATTATATTGTGGGTATCATTATAGAATAACTATGTACTGTTTATTTTTCCTAATGGGGCGGGGTTACTAATTATATTGTGGGGTTAATTTTATCTCTTGTTGATTTGCTCATTGATGTGCAAAATTAAGTTAAAAAAAATATAAACAAAAAATACGGATTTTACTAACTAATGGTCATTATCGGATAATGAACCCTTTCGTGTATAAGCTAAAGAGTAAGACCATATCGAATTCAGGGATTAACTATTAGGAAAGATGCGGGTTTAATGCAATTTTAAAAAAAAATTGGTTTCACGACCCTACGTCACTTTGTTTTAAAATAAAGACTAAATTATAACCTATTTAATAAGAATTTGCGTTAACAGTGATTTACCTATTTTTAAATAGCAAGTACAACTCTTTATGCGTGGTTTAAGAGTTAACAGAAACCTAGACCAATCACAACCACAAGCTTATTTGTTTTCTTTACTACATAACTAGATTTTTATCCTGCGTAAGATGCGGGTAAGTTTAATAAAATCGTTTCTAATAAATTAGGTAATAATTAAGTAAGAACATTAAAGTTCAAATATTGGCAATTACATTGTTTAAAAAAAAATGAAACAAAATTGTATAATATATATACATTTGAAATCTGAAACTAAATCTGAAATTGTGTAAAAAAGAAATTTTTAAAACTAAATCTGAATATGAAATCTGAAGGTGAAAACCCAAAATGTTAATCGAAGCCCAAATGTTCTAAATTTTCTTTAACTCCATGGCAGCTCTGTGTCTTTGATAGTTATTTTCTTCAACTTTGTAATCTCTTTGTAATCTCCATTACCGCATATATATATAAAAAATGGAGCAAGATGATATTCGTATTTAAATTGGTGGAAGTGGAAGATTAGCCTTCCTTGTATTTATAAGGTCAAGAGTCAAAACTCTTTTACTACTTGAATTTTTTTTTTTTTTTTAATTACTCCCACTATCATCTTTGGATCAAGTAGTTTCTAAATGTTTATAAAATTTTTGTATATTGGATTTTAAGTTTCAAAATTTTTATAAATCAGTAAACTTTATATATATTATTAACAAAAATAATAAAGTTTTAAGTCAACTTACCTATAATAATATGGTTTGTATATCATGTAACTTTTTTATTGTTGATGATCATTATTATTATTTTTTTTTTATACTTTGTCTTCGTATATGCAACTATCTATTAATGATAAATCCAAGAGAAAAATAGTATGGTGTTGTCTTATACTCTTCTTTTTTTAAGGTAGAATATTAAGAGGATAACAACTTATTTTTTGGTTTTTTATTTTAATTTATATCATTATTTTTAGGGTGATAACGTTTTAGTATTTCACACTTTAACCACAAAATCTTAATGAAAACAAAAAAATAAAAAATTGTATATCTTTATATTAGATTTAGAATCCAGAAAATAGAAGAATTATTCTTTTAGACCTAACATTAAGATTTTCAAGATTTTTTTATTTTTACCATTAAAACTTTATGTAGTTTTAGTATTTTATTTTTACCCAACAAAATTTTTAGCTTTTTATTTTTATTTTTAAGAAAGTTTGTAACTTTTTATATTTTTGCCACCAAAATTTTATTTTCTAAGGTTTATATCGTATCATTTAACGATGTGGTTTTTTGTCTGATGATAACGGTTTACATTACAAAAAGTAATGACCTGCATTCAAGTCTATATCCGATTGTTATCCCCGGCCAACGGCCGGGTATAACACTAGTTAAACTTAAAATCACTTTGGAAAGATTTGTTGTAAACAGAGAATTAAAAGCATCATCTATTTCGACTTCATAATACAATAACTTCGGTTGCATTTGAAATATGACCAAATTCAAGTTCATTGACAATAAAATGCTGATTTTAACTAACCATTAACTTGGCGCGTAATAAGCTTATACTCTATCCAATTCAACAAACTAATCAGTTCTATTATAAAAAACTGACACTATTTCCCTAATCAATCAATTTGGTTTAATAATCTATTAAAAATTATGTCTACAGCAACACCAACTGCATGTGGGAGTTGTGTGCTGGATATAAAAGAACATAAATTAACACCATCAACTGCTAATCCCAATTAACAAAATAATTTCGATTACTATTATGTTGGTTACTATCACACTGTAAACTGACACCAATTACTAATAGACAAGCAATTGAAATCACACATATATACTTCTGATACAATCGACAAAGTACACATGTATTACCAACAAGCATAATAATAAATAACAAAAATTAAGATCTCGACACAACGTTAATAAATTAAACTTGAATTAAAAGTATATAACCATTGTGAAACACATCACTCCATCTCAGTAGATAATAAAAGTTGCAGTTACTTATCGTAAGAAAAGTAAAACTAACAACTATCAAATAAATATAATCCATAATAATAATCGTTTAGTAATATAAGTTTACAATAAGATAACTAATAAAAAAGAATGAGAATCGAACATTGTTTTGGCTTGCGGTTGTTCTATCTGGTCGAACCAAATAAACAATGATGGTCTCTCTTTGCGGCCGTCTTTCACAAATCACGAACACACCCTTTTTGTCGACTCCAAATCCCCCCTCTATACGAAGAAAAGTACACCTCACGAAAGTAAGGTGCTTTCTTCTGTTTGCGGCCATGAAGCCCCACCAAAACTCCTCGTAGACTGTGTACAAACCGGTAATGTACAGTTGTGGTATATGTACATTAATATATTGAATTGTTATTTTTATTGTTTGATTTTCATCTCTTTTAATTTAGTTTGTTGTCAATTGTCGTTTGATTATGACTTTTTCTACTACTATAAATATATTTATTCTTTTAAATTTGTTTTGTTCATATTTTATTACTTTTTTAGTTGTTTTGTTTATTTTTGATAATTACTTTTGATATTTCTTATTTAAAATTATCCGACGGTCATGAAGAATAGTTTATATGTAAATCCTTTATTGTGGGCTACATTTCATGCACCGCCTCCTCTTTCTCTCGTCCAAAAGCCTTGGGCTTACTTTATTTTCCTAGCCCACGTACAGATGTATTAAAAAAAGCCCATCATGAAATTGACAGCGCCTCTTTTGAATTCATCATCCGTATGAATTTTTTTTGTCAAACTCTCCATATTAATACCAATCATCAATAGATGGATTGGTATATGGTAGAGCTTGAGACTGAGAGGTCTTAGGTTCAAATTCTGGTGTGAGCAAAGCTCCTAGGAATGGAGACAGGGGTTTTCCATAATAGGTTTTCCTCTGGAATTGGAGTTGAGTATATGAAAAGGCATGCCGTTGAGCCCAAATTTGCCGTTAAAAAAAAAAAAACTCTCCATATTAATAATTAATTCAAAAATGTTGACTTGCAATATGTTAATCCAAATCTGTGTCAATATAATTAAACAACTAAATTATGGATAGAGAGTGACTTCTTGCAAGGTTTCTCCTTTTGAGAGCTTTTCGACCATATTCATCATAATAATTTTATAGACCTATAATTGTATAAAATCACCATATAAGTACCAAAGTTCATAAAAATAATTATAATTCAAGCATAAAAATAATGATATCGCATAATATAATCCACACTTGAACTTTGTTAATCCTCAAACAAACCAAACTTAGAAAACAAACAATCCTTTGGTAACCAATCTTGAAAAACATGAAAATTATCAAGAAGTAGCAAAACCATTAATGTTCGAAAACGATTTGGAATTGTTAAACAGTTTTGATCTTAAATGAAAATTGAAATATTTGACGATAATTACAAGCCTTAATAACACGACATAAGCACCAAATATAACTATCAAAAGAGGTCTTTTATCGGTTGTAATATATTTTGAAAGGGTCATTTACAAGGGTATGATAATCTAAGATATAGAATAGTGTTAAAAGAAAATAACTCAACAATTAGCAATGTTTTACAAAATACTCTAGTGCAACACAACCCGTGTCATTAGTTGTCATCTTTCCATTGAGCCTAAAGACTTCATCCAGACAATACTCCCCAATAGCCTGATAAAAACCGAAATCATTTTGGTGTATGACATAAAAGACGACTTGTTGGCTTTAACGAACATGTCAATTCCAAATGTAAAGAATACGAACAATAAGAGATCCTTTGTTGGTTTGAAACAAATGTACCAACTCAACTATGAGAAATATTAGATAATAATAAAACTTTTGTTGGTTTAACAAATGTACCAACATAAATTGACTTGACTTAAATGTAAAGAATACCAATTGTAGTCTA
This sequence comes from Erigeron philadelphicus, assembly GCA_024320915.1. NCBI lineage: Eukaryota > Viridiplantae > Streptophyta > Magnoliopsida > Asterales > Asteraceae > Erigeron > Erigeron philadelphicus. The sequence goes on along the minus strand of JANDBE010000045.1, from coordinate 22,038,159 downwards.
AGTTCATTTTTTTTGTTCAATTTTTCTACATTTTTTCTGTTTTTCAATTTTTCTTTTGAACTATTTTTACTCTGTCAAATTGGTATTACCGTTGAACTCTAAAATGCATTGAGAAATCATAGCTTTCATAAATTTGAATAATCAAGACTTGACGAAACTTTATGACAACTTAACCTATTCTTTATACCGAGAATATATCAAACCGATACAACTTGACAATCCCAATCCATCGAAGCTAGCAAAGGCGACCAATGACCCACACTAGATTTTGACTATCGCTATGGCTATGATAGGAGTAATATTTGGGGTGAAGTTTACACATAGAATTCACAAAGATTGAATGCACACATAAATCTTGTTATGCATGCTACTAGAGATTCTAAGGTTAAAGTCTAGGGCAAATCCACATAACTTTGTATAACCACGACTCTGATACTCTGTCACACCCCAACTATGACATAGTCATGGGATGTAACGGTAAGCACGGGTGGATCTACTTTAAAAGGAACGGGGGGTACTACCCTTCCGATACTTCTGAATTGTTTATTGCAAATATTGTAGTTTCTATGGTAGATTGGACCAAAAACCATAAGTGCCCCCTGGCCCAAATCAGCCACGCTCTCATCTAATTAAAACTTTGCTAAACCAACAATAAGCAAATATGTTCTTGTGTTGGGCTCTTTTATAATCTCATACCTATCTATCATTTTTTTCATTTTTCAATGTGGGATTTTAAGAAACTTACACACTTGTTTATGTTTATATTACACATACAAAACAAATAAAGTAATCAAATCTTTATACTCTATATACTATAGAAACTTTGATTTAAGATTTATATCGTGTTATATTTATTTCTTATTCCCATTTACAATTTGCATTTGGAAAAATACGAACTAAAATAATGTGTGATAACATTCAAATAAATACCCTGTGATAGTTAGGTTCTAGTATATCTAATTTATAATTTCTACTATTTGTTTTAACGTTTGTAATGATATTCGTTTTCTATGGCCAATTTTTAAAGAAATCAGTATTACTCGGTCAAAAAATAATTGGCGGATATTATAGGGTATGGGACTTTAGACCACGGCCAACTCTAGCCTGCCAAGTAAAATTTTGTTTGCGGAAATTTTTTTTGCCCCCATTAACACTTATTCCTAGATCCGCCACTGACGGTAAGCACGATAGATATTACATAGAGTAACTGACAGTCCACGATTTGCACAACTTATGTAATTAAGTAACTAGGCAAGAATGTAAATAAGTAAATAAACAAGAAAAATAAACAAGTTCAAGAGTAATAAATCTAGGCAAGTATAATCATATGATTCATTGATTAAACGATGAATACATGGTC
>JANDBE010000045.1:21909200-21924726 GCA_024320915.1 Erigeron philadelphicus | reverse complement strand
AGTCAATGGTCATAGTTAACCGATAATTAATGTTAGATTTGGTCAAAAAGATATGTAATGTTTGCATAGGTTTTTTTCTATAAAAAGGTTGTAATCCTTTATTTGTAACGGGAGACAAATTTTATGAATTAAAGTAAAGAACGTGTTTATCGTTTCTTTGTCGATTCGGTTGGCCGACGACGTGTTTATTGTTTCTTTGTCGATTGTTCTTGAGTCATTTGGTCGCGATTTTCTGCGGATCCTGCATCAGTTAGAAGGATATGACATAAATCTAGTGACGGAGCCTGGATTTTTATCCTGGAGTCGTTGAACAGTTTTCATAATACTGATAAGTTTAAAATTAAACTACAAAATTCCGTTACTCTAGCCTGAGTTTGCTAAATACTTAGAAATAGTACTAGAACTATAAAGTTTTAAAGATATTGTGGGGTTATTATATGGCCACTGTAACCACCACATAGCTCTTCTGCATAAATGTACAGTAAAATATCATTTTCAATGTGATGCTACTTATTAAGTAGATAGTTATTTATGGAATATAGATAGTTATTTATGGAATATATTATGAAACCTATATAAAAATCGTCTACAATGTACTTGGTGTAATGGTGTTGACCTTTATAAACGAAAAATATATAATTTAAAAAACCAAATACGGAGTATTTATTACAGTTGTTTTATTTTCAATCTTTTAAGTAAAAAAAATAATCAATTTTTACCTTAAACTTGTTATATTTTATCTTTATCTATTAACTGAGCTGAATATTATTTCTTTTAACTTGGCTCATGAAAATAGGCAGTAACAGTTTTAATGTTCAAGCTTGAATAAAATTCGAAAAATATTTAGGCTCTAGCTACACGAGTTTGAGCTTGTGTAGCATGTTAAAATATTGACTTATTTAAGATTAAGGTATATAATTTCCATATATGGTAAGTGATGGGTGTTTTTTTCTTTTCATCTTTTTGGGTGATAAATGTATCTCATCAAGGAATTTAGATTGGGGAGTTATTCGGGTGAGAGGTTACTTTAGTTCGAATCTGATTAAGATAAATATTGAAACTCTTGATAATCGTAAGTAATTCACAGTTTCACAATTTTAAAAAAACTATTAGTTGAAAAGGTTAAAGACTTAAGATGATGTTTGGTTTAAGTATATCCCACGATACTTCAGACAGTAATACAGTATATTTGTGTGTGATTGAGATTGTGAAAGGAAACAAAATAGACCCATTCCAATTATTCTAGATTAAGATTATTGAGACCTTATGAATCCATAGAAGATTCTTCTTTACAAATATGTTATTTTTCAAAGTCAATGTTGAACAACTAATGAGTCATTGGTTCCATGTGGCTTCATCCAATTGTTGACCCCACTCCCTATTATTTTAACCTCCAAAACCATTTTGTTTGAAAACTAACTCGTGGGAAATAAATAAATATATAAAAACATGTCTTTGTTTCACCTTTCCAGAATGTCATGACAATAATAATTAATTATGTATAATTATTATCTTATAATTATATTATATATCTTTGTTTAAATTTCATATTCAACATTATTACAATTCCACATTTCATATCCATCATGTATTAATTTCTATAGCTAGAATACTTTCTTTGACTTTTTCAAGATCATTTCCATTGTTATTTCATTGTATCATCATATTATTGGCTTCATTTTCTTTTCAAGAACATTAGATTTTCATAAAAAACTTACCAAAACCAACTTTATTTGTATTTGTTTTCAACCGTTAGTTATCATAAACCAAGTACTAAAAACAAAGTCATTTGTTTGTTTAAGTTGTTGTTGTGTGATATGTTATTAAGATCATGACTTCTGATCAATCATCATCAACGACTGAAATGAACTCGGACGAATTCAAGAGTGTCGATTCTTCTATCAAAAGCATTCCGTCGATACGTGCAAATTCTATAAAAGAAGTCGGTTTTATTGAGTTGGGTAGTAAGTATGGATCACAAAGAGGAGGAGGAGGAGGTTCTGGTTATGAATCTCGAAAAGGAGGAGGTGGTTCGGGTAGTATGGGAAGTATGTCTATGTCACAAAGAGAAATAAGTGATGAAGATTCAAGGCTTATTTACATAAACGACCCGATAAAGACTAACGAAGAATATTCGTTTGAAGTTGCTGGTAATTCTATTAGAACAAGCAAGTATTCTGTTTTAACTTTCTTGCCAAGAAATTTGTTTGAACAGTTTCATAGAGTTGCATATGTTTATTTCCTTATTCTAGTTATTCTTAATCAACTCCCACAGCTTGCGGTTTTTGGCAGATTTGCTTCTTTATTGCCTTTAACTATGGTATTGTTAGTTAGTGCTGTTAAAGATGGTTATGAGGATTGGAGAAGGCATAGGTCAGATAGGATTGAAAACAGTCGTTTATCGTCTGTTTTAGTGAATGGTTTGTTTGCAGATAAGAAATGGAAAGATATTCAAGTAGGTGAGATTATTAAAATTTCTGCAAATGAAACCATTCCTTGTGATATTGTGTTGCTTTCGACTAGTGACCCAACTGGGGTTGCATATATTCAGACTATAAATTTAGATGGTGAGTCTAATTTAAAAACACGGTATGCTAAGCAAGAGACGCTTTTAAGAAGTAGTGAGAATGATAAGTATGATGGGGTTATCAAGTGTGAAAAGCCTAATAGGAATATATATGGGTTTTTGGCTACAATGGAGGTTGATAAGAAACGGGTGTCACTTGGCCCGTCGAATATTGTTCTTCGTGGCTGTGTGCTAAAGAACACGAGTTGGGCAGTAGGTGTTGTGGTATATACTGGAATGGAAACCAAAGTTATGTTGAATAACTCTGGTGCACAGTCCAAAAGGAGTAATCTTGAGGCCCGAATGAACAGAGAGATTATCTTTTTATCGTTTTTCCTTGTTGCGTTATGCTCAATTGTGTCTATTTGTGCTGCTGTTTGGTTGAGGCGTCATAGAGATGAGCTAGATATCATGCAGTTTTATAGAAGGAAGGATTACAGTGGGGAAGAAGTAGATAATTACAAGTATTATGGATGGGGGTTGGAGATTTTATTCACGTTTCTTATGTCGGTGATTGTGTTCCAGATTATGATACCCATTGCTTTGTATATATCCATGGAGCTCGTTCGTATTGGTCAGGCTTACTTTATGATCAACGATGAAAACATGTATCATGAATCAACGGATTCAAAATTCCAGTGTCGAGCGTTGAATATGAATGAAGATTTAGGACAAGTGAAGTATGTATTCTCTGATAAAACCGGTACGTTGACTGAAAACAAGATGGAATTTCAGTTTGCTAGCATTTCAGGTGTAGATTATGGTGGGGAGAAAACAGAACTTTATGATGAACAAGGAGGATATTATGCTAAAGGTAATGTATATTTCATTCTATTTATAGATTTTCGTTGATCAGTCAAGTCATTTTTAGTAAACTTAACTAGTCTTTGCGTTCTTGTGTTTTTTCAGTGGACGGGCAGGCTTTGAGGCCAAAAATGAAGGTGCAGGTTGATAGGGAACTAGTTCGTTTAGCTAAAACCGGCAGTGATACAAAAGTCGGAAAACAGATTTATGATTTCTTCCTCGCATTGGCTGCTTGCAACACAATTGTGCCTATTGTGGAGGACACTTCTGATCCTGTTGAGAAGTTAGTAGATTACCAAGGCGAATCTCCTGATGAACAGGCACTCGTTTATGCTGCTGCTGCTTATGGTTTTATGCTTATCGAAAGAACGTCTGGCCACATAGTTATTGATATTCATGGAGATAGACAAAGGTATGTAGAAAAACTTCTCTCTCTGGAAAATGCACTATGTGATAATGATCAAACTTATGTTATAAAAACTGATCTTGTTCCTGGTCAGTCTAATTTCATGCTAATTGATGAATTCGGATCATGATATCACAGGTTTAATGTTCTTGGAATGCATGAATTTGATAGTGAGCGAAAAAGGATGTCTGTCATATTAGGATGTCCTGACGGCACTGTTAGAGTCTTTGTTAAAGGTGCCGACACGACCATGTTTAATGTCATAGATAAATCAATGGACCCAGAAGTTATAAAAGCAACCGAAAGCCACCTGCATTCGTATTCTTCTGTTGGTTTAAGAACCCTAGTTATAGGCATGAGGGGAATGAGTTCTCATGAGTTTGAGCAATGGCGATCATCTTATGAGTCTGCAACCAATGCTTTAATGGGTAGAGCCCGTTTACTAAGAAAAGTTGCCATTAATTTAGAGACCGGCATCAGCATTTTGGGAGCTTCTGGGATTGAGGATAAGTTGCAACAAGGCGTACCAGAAGCAATCGAGTCTTTAAGAATAGCGAACATAAAAGTTTGGGTTTTAACTGGTGACAAGCAAGAAACGGCTATTTCAATTGGATATTCTTCAAAGCTCTTAACAAGCAAGATGACCCAGATTGTAATAAACAAGAACTCTACAGAATCATGCAGAAGGAGCTTGGAAGATGCGTTGATTATCTCTCGTAAAGCCATCACTTCTGGAGATAAGGCAACTTCGCTTGCCTTGATCATCGATGGAACAAGTCTTGTATATATCCTTGATACTGAACTCGAACAACAGGTAAATATTCTTGGAACCCTCGAGTTTCCTCTGTTTGAGTTTGTATAAGAAGTAGCAAGATGGGTGGGTTGGGTAATAGTTCAAAGTGGGTTAATGTCCAAAAGGGATATCCCGTAGTATAAGTCAAAATGGGCCAGGTCAGTTTGACCCAAAACACTTTTTGTCCAAAATCTAGATTTAAGGAAAAAACTAATGTTCATTACAAAGGACATATTGTTTTAGTTTGGCGAATAGAATGATTTAGATGACTTTGACCTTTTAGCCCTTTAATTAGTCAATGGGTAGAATTTTCATATCTAGTTTGTATATTCTGCATTTCTGAAAATTTTGTTTGTAACAGCTATTCGAGTTAGCCAGTAAATGTGCTGTGGTTCTGTGTTGTCGAGTGGCTCCATTGCAAAAAGCTGGAATTGTTATGTTGATAAGGAAAAGAACAAATGATTTGACCCTTGCTATTGGCGATGGTAAGCACTATTTTTGCATTCTACTTATACGAGTTAGTTTATCTACTTGCTTCCAAATGTTAGAAGAGTTTCTGAAACCAAATTATGCTTCAGGTGCCAATGATGTTTCCATGATCCAAAAGGCTGATGTAGGAATTGGCATCAGTGGTCAAGAGGGTCGCCAAGCTGTTATGGCATCTGATTTTGCTATGGCACAGTTCCGGTTCCTTGTTCCACTTTTGTTGGTTCACGGACATTGGAATTATCAACGGATGGGCTACATGATACTCTACAATTTCTACAGAAATGCAGTGTTTGTTCTTGTGTTGTTTTGGTAAGTTTTTCGTTATTTTTTTATGATGAGCAAGAAATAGGATTAGAAATTACATGTGACAATATGGGTGGGTTGGGTATTGAACAGAAGCTGGTTAGGGTTGAGGATGCTTGGCACGATTTTCTTACAGGGGGAAACACTCTTTCCCAAGTTTGGCACTATTGAAAACGGCCCGGGTCAATTTTATTTGTTAGAGCCATATATCACTAGATATAGAACATAACTCAAAATGACACATTCATAAGTAAATGAGTCAAAATTGCCACTTGTCTTAAAAGGCTCGTTCTTTTCCTAGATTCTAATCTTTACATGTTTCTATGCAGGTATGCACTTTTTACCGCCTTCACCTTGTCAACTGCAATTAACGAATGGAACAGCGTTTTATATTCAGTAATCTATACAGCGATACCAACAATACTTGTTGGAATTCTTGATAAGGATCTAGGTAGAGATTCTCTACTGAAATACCCTCAGCTTTACGGAGCTGGACAAAGACAAGAAGGCTACAATGGGAAACTGTTTTGGCTTACAATAGCAGACACATTGTGGCAAAGTGTAGTAGCTTTCTTTGTTCCTCTATTAGCATACTGGAAATCCGATATTGATGGTTCAAGCATAGGTGATCTTTGGACACTAGCTGTCGTCTTTTTGGTTAACCTTCACTTAGCCATGGATGTCATCACATGGACTTGGATCATTCACGCGTCAATATGGGGCTCCATTGTTGCAACTATTATCTGCGTTATCATCATCGACGCTATTCCAATGTTACCTGGATATTGGTATGCATAATCTCTTCCCTTTAGTTTCAATTAATCAGTTTCTGATATACTAAGTTTCATACCAGCTGCATATATTTTAACCCGAGTCAGAAGACTCAATGTCTTATCTGCTTTATAATAAGTCCTTAACCAACTTTTATGGCCCCGTTTTGTTACAGCTGATTATCTAAACTCATATTCACCGTTATTTTGTTGTACGCTTGCAGGGCAATATTTCATCTTGCAGGCGACGGGTTGTTCTGGTTTTGCCTTATAGGAATCATCGTCGCTTCCTTAATTCCACGCTTAGTTATAAAGACATTGGTGCAACATTACAAACCAAGCGACATTCAAATTGCAAGGGAGGCAGAAAAATATGGAAATTTAATAGATTCAAGAAATGCAGATATAGAAATGAACCAATCTCAAAGGTGAAATGTTTTTGTTATAGGTTTATACATATTATTTTTTGGTGTTCACTTGCTCATTCAAATTCTTTAGGTTTGCTAGAGAAATGCTCTCTTGCTGTACCTGTGTTGTGTAGTTTTTTTTTCAGTCCTAAGGACAAAGCATATAAGTTTTCCAAGTTTATATTTTAGTTTTGTTCATTATTTAATATTTATGCATGTCATTTGGACTTGCATGTATTGTAAATTATCACAATTATAGTTTACAACATAATTTTTGGTACATGTTCTATATATACACATATACATATACGTACATTTTTTTTTACTTTCTCCATTTTCTACAAGGGTTTAGGCTGAAAGGTGCAGATGTGACATCTCTTTGACTTTGAGTATAGTCATAGGTTTTTTTTTTGGGGGATTATTTTATAGAAGTGTGTTAACCATAATTTATAAGGATATGGTTAAATTCACAATAAATGTATTGTCATGATAGTTGAAAATTATGTTTACGTTAACGATTATTTCTATTTACAATATTTTACCACGTTTAAACCATAACCATAAAAAATTATAAGTTTCTTATTTGATTAAACACAAATGAGATCCATATATTATATATTATAAAAAAGTACTCAATAGATTTTTTTTATAACAGATTAGGAGAAAGGTAGTTGATAGAAAGTAGGAAAGATAAGTTTGTGATCTAAATGCATAAATAACTGTTGGTGAGGCCATGAGAATCTAATAATTAATCATCATATATAATGCATAAATTATGAGTACTTTGTATTTTAATGCATATGGGAAATAATTGATTAAACTATAAAAACTTAGCCATATGAAAGTTAATAAAGATTTGGCTGTATCCATAAAGAAAGTTATATTTTAATCATGCTTAGCAGAGCATTGTATACTTTATTAAAACCAAAATCACTTATTTTATTTGTTAAATATCAATCAGAAGATTTGTTTAGTAAAACAATATTTAAAAATATTATATATTCCAATGACCCACAGTTGAAGAAAAATTCAGGTTTTACTCACTAGGCGGGGGTTCAATACTTGACTTGGTCTTTGTGGAGTTTTTCCTAGAATTGGTACATCTTGGTGGGTCCGGGCTTTCATTCAACTGAAATAGTGGTCAACTGTGGGTTTTGACCCACAATAGTGGTAGATTTTGGCCATTGGACTATCCAGGATGAAAGTCCGGGTTTTGTATTTGTTAGCGCTCAAAAAATGAACTGTTATAGCAAGACAAAATCAAACATGTTTTGAGACGAATGAAAGTATAACATCATGAAATATAACATGAGAAGTGGGGGTTGATATTGCTATAACTTTTCTACATGAACCAATTTGATTGTGTGTCAAGATTAGATACATTTTAGACTACTTTTATTTCTTTTATAGCTAACTTTGATAATTCCGTGTTAAACCATTGTGAAATCCATATCAGGTAGATCAAATTACTCATGCCGCTCCTTCATCACAACTATAGTCAATACAAACAGATCCTGCTATTGATATAAAGTATATACATTGTAATTTTACACAGATATGAAGATATAATTAACTTTAATTGTTATTAGAAAGAGAAAATGGCACCAACAAGTTATTGTATCATAGTTAATATTCATTCCCTGTTTTGTGTGTTCTGGTTACCTTGGTTTATCCTTGCCGCGGCAGCTAGTGATGCTGCGACGCCGCCAGGACGAGTGGTCAGGTTTGGATCGTTTCTCAACTCTGCTCCAATGACACCCTCTGCATCTCTACGTGTCACCGGCTTGTCTGCTGGTAGTTTTGAAGTTGCATCCTGTTTAACATCAAATGCTTTCAGATTCATATTTACTTACTGAAAGTTAAAGTCCTAAATAAAATAAATTTCAAAATTGTTTTATCCAAGTTGCTATTGTCCAAGTTAGTTGACTTTCATTTGTTTGGATCTTTTTCCCCAAAAAAGCAACTTGACACTATGTATCTATTTTAGATGATTTTCGAACTTAGATGACCAAACTGGAAGCCAATCTATAGTGGGTCATCGTATACGAGGATGTTTTCCTTATAATACCTGGAGATGACAAGTCTTTTTGACATAGCTACTGGTACTAATTGCATTTTTAAATTTTATGACAACATGAAGTTCAGAAAACACTCATTAACAAGTACCCCCTGGGGCACAAATTATAAAAAAGCCCTAATATAAATGGCAGAGTTATGTAAGTGTACCGCTAGAATCTCGCTCAACTTGGTTTTTTCCTCATCTCGCGTGAGCCTAGCATTTCGAGTTGCAGCTGATTGAGCAGCTGCAGCGACGCCACCAGGTACAATGTTGGTCCGTCCAGTTGCCCTCACTTCGGCTGCTTGTATAGCAGCAGCATCACTGTAATCAACCGGTCTACTTCCTGCTGTTAGAGCTGTGGCCTCCAATGCTTCTCCTATGGTGATGTTCCCGTGTTCAAATGTTTGTTCTGATGCTGCTGCCGGTGATGATGCTTGCTGACTGTTTTGCCTGCCAACCTTGACAAGCAATAGCTCAAATTATGTTCTAATTACATACATTTTAGAACGATCACTACATGTTTTCCGCAGGTTTTCATGACACGGATATATATGGTGGGTATCTCGGGTGATGACTCAACCTTAGATAGTGAAACATGAGGAATGGAAGGACATTCTAATGTTTTACAGTAGGTAGTAAAATGGACAAGTCTCGTGGATGATTATCATATCAAACACAACTTTAGGACTCGAAAATATAGTCATGTGGGAACAAACATGTTGGATAACGCATGTATGAATGTATGATTAACATAAAATTCTTAAGATGTTTGAACATGTTTTTTAGGTTGGGTTAACCCGTCAACATGTTTTTTGTCCATTCTATAATATCATTAAAATCAATATAGCATTTGTCAAGATTGTTTGGAAACGTTTTGTTTAAAGAATTTGATCAATTTATATTGCAGCAAGATATTTTTAAATTTACATCTCTGTTAGCCCAAATTGATATGATCGAGTGGATGTAATAAGAGATGAAGTCACAAGCAATTAGGAAATGTTTTTGCCCTGACCCGTTATCCAATCCATCTATTTATTTATCTAAAACTGATCATAGAGGAAACCAAGGAGACATGCAATGTCGGTTAAAAGGCAATGAGAGTTTGAACCAATGATAACATGGTGTGGAATGTGGATGTTATCATATGCATCAAACTCGACTCACCTTGCCTTCGTCGCTAGCTTCTTCAAGATACTTATGTTCTTGAACCTGGGAAGGGACGTTATCACGAGATTCCTGGACTTCTTCCTCGAGTTGGGGTTTCAAAGGTTGTTCCTGGCTCATCTTGTTTGTGTTTTGCCTAATCTACTATCACTTGACAAATATCTAATTTATTCCCTCTATATTTCAAAAAACTTTTGCAGAATATGCATATAGAAAAGACATTGAATGGGTACATAACAAATAGGTATCAATAAATATGGCAAAAGGTTGTATGATCAACACTTGGATGTATTTTTGGCCCTACACATAAAAGACCTGGTCCTCTTTTTTTAGCCAAGAAATGTTTTAATGTTTTTGTTTTTGGTGATTGGGGGTGTACCATGAATATCGGAATTAAGATATCTCAATATATTATGACTTTTTTTATACAGCCATTATGTGCCTAACATACCCAGAAGTATGCACACTACATTCACTGATCAAACACATGTCTTTGTGTTTTTTCTCTACCATTCTTAACACATGGGTCATTATTCTATTTAGCTGTGACGAAATGGGCGAGTCGCCTGACAGGTTTGGTTACTTAGAACGCTTTTTGTCAACCAAAACGAAAGAATACTGCTAACGAATAGTAAAATAATGCGATACTTTAGTAACAGCTTGCAAAGGTTTTCTATCAGAAACATTTACGGAGACACTAGAAAAATTAGACAGTTCAACCCATTAGCCAATGTGTTTCTTTTTACCCCGGACTTACTGGGATTTACGCATCATATAAGTGAAGATATCCCTAATCAACCTATTCATGAATATATAAGACGAAATTGTAACATTATTCATTTGCAAAATCACCTTTGCCCAAAAGTGGAGGTAACACTGTCACAGGTAACTATCACGATTAAGTTATATGACAACAAACTATTTATAGTATGTGTCTTGCAATATGTAATTTTGCATTATAAATAGCTCATAGAGTGGATGAAGAATGCAAAATGGGAAACAATGTTTAATGTTCAAATCTTATATTTCAATAACATCTTTGAACTGTTCAACAAAAACAAATTGTTTCAAGTATCATACGCCTCTGAGATTCAAGGTGGGGCCATAGATAATTTATTTCAAAACAATACTAAATAAATGAGCAAGCTATCTGTACTTCATTTGCCATCAAACACAGCTGCTTAACTAGGGTATGTCTAATCATCTCTTTTAATCCTTGTCAACAGATAGAAAAATACAAGGATCCAGAACGTACCAGCAAACCCTGAATGTCAGAAACAATCAAGTTTGAAACCTGCCATCAGGTATTTGCTTCAAGACATGGCTGTCTATCCTTAAACGTGATCCCTTAAGCTCCACAACACCTTCATAACCAGCAACATGAAAAAACGTATTAGCAGAACAACAGATGCATACACGAACTTTGTGTTAGCAACAGAAGCATTGTACATCTTGTAAGAATTACATCACTATACATGAACAAAAGTGATAAAGAAAATTTTATAAAAATCCAACCTAAGTTTTTACGACTATGCACTTGGTCGGTAACAAATCCTTAATATCATACAGATAGAACAAAAGAGATGGCCAATACATAACACAAATTCATGTACGCATTGTTTAGGGTGCTGATTAGATGCAAGAACGAGTTACCAATATTAATGGCATGGATAGTATGATCAGATCTTATGGATTACATTTTACATGAGTGAAACTCTGAGTCGTAACATGATGAATTATGCTAATATCAAGTTCTGCTTACGAATAGACAACAAGTCATAATATCGTGGTCAACAAGTTCAAGCTAAGGTGGATAAAAACCACCACATGATCAATGACCCCACAGCTAATTTTTTCTAATTAAATTCTACACTTCATTTTAGCATTTCTTTGTCAAAATTATCGATAATTTCACAAAGAAAGACTTGAACACCTTTAAAGAGATCTGGCATGGCACAGGTGGTTGCTCATTTCACGATATGTTATAGCTTTCTCAATTACATCTTTCGGAAAACAAAAAGATGAGGTGGTCCAATGAACTTTCATAGTTGTTCTTAACTGCATGCTTTTACAATACGATTACATAGTCTACTGGATTTATAACCATATCAAGTACATCGGTTTTGTCCTTCAAATGAACAACTTAGATTAGGACTTCGAACCTAAATAAGGCCCTTAGTACTGAGCCTTAAGCACATAAATAGTTTGTTGAGTATTCAGATTAAGGAATTGAGATAGATCAGATCAAAATATATACGTTCAAGTCTGAACAGATGCTTGACTGTTGAAAACTAGCCATAATAGCTTCCTGTCATTTAAAGAGAACTAATTTCCTCCAAGGAAAGAAATATTACCGCTTGTATCGCTTTTTAGATCCACAAGGGCAGAGTGCATTTCTACTTATTTGTCCGCTCTTAGCCATGTTTGATTGCGCAACATCCATTGGTGTTGATCCCATTAACTTTTGGACCTACAAAAGAGGCATGAATAACAATGAAGCGACAGAATCCTTCAGTTGTATACAATAATAACTTCAAAAGCCAATGTAACTATGGTTGTTCAAGAATTGCAAAAATATTTTAGGTCGTAAGTGTTGTGTGCACAAGCACACCTTAGTCAAATGACACACATAACATAAATACTTGTTAATATAAAACACATCTTAATAATCATTATTGATTAATGCAATATCTTAGACACCATTAGCCCATTATACAAGTTTATCAAATTGTAGACATACACGTCCAACAGTCCGGTTGACTCATTTCATCAACACGATAAACAAACCATATATGCAATAAACTAGAAAATTAAGACATCATTCTTTGTTGACAAGCAATAAAAAAAAAAGAGCTACAAGCAATGAAAAGATTTGTATACTACTGATCAACTAGTTGTCATATGTACAAAAATCAAGCTCCAAGGATCACATTGCAGATAACTCCCAACAATTTCAGCATGTAACGTCATGCTACATCATCAATTCAAAAAACCTACTTTTTATGAGCTCGTCTCGGCTGTCCCTAAACATTCAAAAAGTTTATTAAAGTTTCCCGCTTACCTTCAATGACTTTTAGATATATATGCATTACAAATTTATTTTAATAAGAAGATTCAATCTATAACTTCAACACAAACAAATTCATTGTTATTTAAAAAGTGCCAAAAAGTTATAAAAAAAATGTCTATTCAAGAAAGTTTGTGTATTATTATCTAAAGTCTAAACACTGTTCATTTAGAAAAAGCCATCAAATCAAAATATAACGAGGTAAAACACACGATAAACCTCCCATAAAACATACAGATATACACTTTTTTGTTGAAACTGTATTCATACCATCTATCATATGGTTAGTTCCATCATAACTATCTGAGAATGTTCCTCAATGAAGCCATGTAGATGAAAGTATTCTTCACAAATCAGCTTTCATCTCCTTATTTAATGCCTATGTACCAAAGCATCTCTATCTTATCTCTTGACGTATTAATCTTCCAATAATACTGTCAGTTAACATCTTCTATTTATGAACGGTAAATACTAGCATATTGCTTATCTTTTTTAAGATTTAAGCATGTACGCAAGTATGATCATCTACCAAACTACTGAAATCTCTTGCGTAAATCATCGATAAGTCTTCCAAGTTAGTTGGATTCTAACTAAATGAAAAGTTCACATTCACATTTCTGATAAGTTCATATTATGTAGATTAACATATAAAAGTACAAACAATCAAATGAGATTCATATGAAAGAAGATAGTGGTTGTGGTAAGAGTCGAAAAAATAAATATGAGTTCACAAACTGGACCTATACACCAACATGTCTACTGTAGTATTCTAGCTAACATCATTAATGAGCTATCATCATATTCATCAATGATATTTCATTGATAAAACATACAAGACAAGCATGGGTGGCTAAGAGAATTTAGTTATACCTCCCCTAAGCTCTTTGGCATCGGCTTTCCTTCTTCCTTCAACTTTTCAATTTTCCTCTGAGCTTCTTTAGCCCAAGTGAACTTTGCTAAAGTATTTTCAACATCCGCTATAGTGCATTTCAACTTTTTCGCAGCTTCTTGCTTTTGACTAGGTTGGATATTCTACATTTGCAGTACATAAAACTTAAAGCAGTCAAAACAAACATAGCGACATAGTGGCATGATTATAGGATATCTTGCAAAAAAGATCTAAGTACCTAAGGCCAAAGATAACATATTGTGTATTGAAAACATACATAAATAACACGAAGTGACAGTAACTAGTTATAGAACAACCTCTCCAGTGTTATCAAAACCGCCAAGAAACCGAATTATAGCCTCTTGCTTCTCGAATGCATCCGCGAATGTGGCTTCACTGCTTCGACCAACCATGTACTGTTTAAAAGTACCTAACTTGCGTGCCTTTTTTAACTCATCCGCAAACTCTACATTTCATCAAACACATATCATCTAATAAGCATTCATTAACAAGAAACCAAACTGAAAAATCAGCTACCACACACATAGAATTATAGATACTAAAACACAACAACAATACACACATATATAGTTACTAAATCACACATAACATTAAATCCACAAAATCATTACTAGTCATATACATTCAAAATTAAAAACTATATTTCTTAATATTTTGGTATCGAGTCAAGTTTTGTACAAATCAGAACTTTAAAAAATAGAGATAAATACACTGAGTGCAACGTCTGGCTCAATTCGCCATTACTATTCAGCTACGATTACACTGATCCACAAAATCATCATCGGCCAAATAAATGTAAGTTAAAACCTAAGGGCACAATCCCTAATTTTCATCTCCACTTTTCTACAAAATAATAGCATGTGCGTTTTTATTCTAGGGAACTACTAAAACTTTCGAAAACGCGTTCAAAAAAAAATAATTCCTTATTCGGTTTAGAAATCAAAAGAAAATCCGTAGATAGCTAAAAACTATAAAAAGTCAGTATACACGAATATATATATATATATATATATATATATATATATATAATCAATAAATTGTGCTTTCTGTTCACTACTATGATAAAGTTTCCTAAAAATATCCAATTAAAACACAATTTTCTATTTTTAATTCTTTTAAATACACAAATTGAAGCTCTATTAGCTGTCACTATTCAACTATGATTACAGTGATCCACAAAATGTTCAGATAATATTATATGTATATGTGTGTTATATAAACATAAAAATGTAATATTATTGTGAAGAATTGGAAAAAAAATGCTTACTGAAAAGAGTGAATGACTGTGAGGTGACGTCATTGCTAGATGAGGAAGGTGACGTTTTTTCACCGGTGAAAACGCCTTTGATCTTATCTCCAGCGCCTTTGATTTTATTCATCCATGATTTATTTAAATAATTTGTTGTTGATATCCATTTTTTATTATTATAATAATTTGATGATGGAATATTAGAAGATAATGATTTGAATAAGATTATACTACGCCTGCTGCTGCTGCTGATTGCTGCCATTTTTTCACATCCTAATTATTAATTTTGAATTGGATAAATTTAGGGTTTATTGTGTCACCAAAGTAATTTTGCCTAAAACCCTTCCGAAACAAATTTCCGGGTCGGGTACATTTTGTGTGTTCGGTAATTATGGTGGACCGTATAATATAAAAACTGAATAATAAAAATCAAACTTAAAAAAATAGTATTCAGAAGGTTTGAAACCGTGATCTCATATATCATTTGATACCCACTAATCATTTAGTCAGGTTAGCGTTCACGTAAATCTTAACTAAAT
>JANDBE010000045.1:21773469-21784779 GCA_024320915.1 Erigeron philadelphicus | reverse complement strand
CCTCACTTGAATTTTCAAAAAATCAAAAACATTCCGTCAAATTCCATTCCTTCAAATTCCAATTCCTTTGAAAGATTTCATTCCATCCAAAAACATTCCGCGAACCAAACACGCCCTAAGAGTTTTCAGCTTGAATAGAGCCAACTCAAGAGAATGTGGACCGTAAGATTCGAAAATTTAATTAGAGTATTAAATACAACAGTAGAATTAGAATATACTTAAAAATTCAATTTCTGAAACACGATTGTATATTGTATCTAATCTAATTCTTTTTCTTTTAATTATTGTTTTGGACTGAAACAAATCACAAACGAAAGTTTCAATTGACAAACATTACAACAAATTAAAAAACCCATTCTTTACATTCACCAATTAATATGTTTGGATAACAAGATCCTTAATCAAAACAATACACCAAACAATTACATTAAAAAACATACAAAATATCTTTCTCTTCAACAGACTTCAACAACCGATCCGCAATCTTGGCTTTCGACGAGTGAATGGTTACATAAGGAGGCCCGTTGTTATCACACAACATCATGGATTCAGCATTTACTTTCTCATAGCATCGTGACATTGCTTCTTGCGTTCGAGTGGGGCGTAGAACCACCAGACGATCAACAACACGATCATCACCCGGTGGTGCGTTCACCACGAAAAACTGTCGTTTTTCTGGGATGATAATCCCGTAAGAATACATATTGCTAATGCCCATTATATGTACGTACAGTTATTATATATAGCAAGAATCAAGAAATATCTGTCTGATTCGACAAGAAAAAATAAACCTATATATTCGTAATTTGCTTTTTAAAAAAAAAGAAACCTATATATTTCGACAAAAAAAACGCTGATCGATGATGATATTATATTAAAGAGATGATATATGCTAATAAGGAGAGGCTTACAACGTGTATATATAAGTCTCAATTTCAAAGGTCGGTGCAATGATATAATAACGCGGTAACTAAAACAATAATACCGAGTAAAATTTAAATATTGATTACATAAATGGAAACAAAATTATTATACGCTTAATTAATGAATTTTATTCATATTTATTTATAAGATAAACATTTACTTGTATGACTTGATTACTTGTGTGGCATTGTGGCAAGAATTTAAAAATGGTAAGTTTTGTTCGCTAATGATAATAACGATCGAATAGATATACAGCGCAAGTGTGATTCCACTTGGGTAAATCCCAATTTAAAGTAGTTAAATTATTACTTGCACAATATAATGAATAAATTCTAAAATAGTTCGTCTAAAAATCTCAAAGGGGTTTAATAGTATAAAAGATGTGAAATAATACATTCTTAAAAATTCTTTTAAAACCATAAAATTGTAACACGTGGAATCCTTAATTCTCTATTCTAATCTTATCTTTTATTTAGTTAGGGGGTTTAATCATTTCCTATAAAAAAAAAATAAAAAATAATGTGGTAGATCAGTAGATGTTCTTATTTAAAAAGTAAACAATCTTCCAATAAGTTACAAAATTGTATTAATAAATAAATTTGTAAACAAAATAATCAAATATAATAACTTACCTTGTATTTTATGACGACCACGCTTAGATGCGGAATGTAAGTGGCGACCGGAGGCAGTGACATAACGTGAGTGGCCATTCGTGGTGGTGGTAGATGCAGCTACAGGTGCGTTTTCAGTGAGTCCAAATTATATGCAGGAACAGTTATCAGGGGTATCTTAAAAAAATTATGAAGATTTTCTGTTAATTTACAAAATGCTGTTCTTTTCTGCTCATTCTCATAGATTCTTGAATGTGGATACATGAAATTAGATATTTGGAACCATTTCAAAGCTCTCAGCTGGTCATCTTTGGCAATCAGCAGCTTTTGTTTTTGATTAGTATCAACCT
This sequence comes from Erigeron philadelphicus, assembly GCA_024320915.1. NCBI lineage: Eukaryota > Viridiplantae > Streptophyta > Magnoliopsida > Asterales > Asteraceae > Erigeron > Erigeron philadelphicus. The sequence goes on along the minus strand of JANDBE010000045.1, from coordinate 21,782,894 downwards.
AAAACAACTTATCCCCTTCTAGGAAAAAAGATTACCCAAAACAACAATCTCAAGCTATACTAAATATCCATTTCTCATTCAAACTGAAGACATCTTTCATCCAAACACATTCATAATTAGACATATAACAAGTAACACACCCTTAGACCACTTTCATATATATACAAAACGGATAGAGATAATAAACTTCACTAGAGAATCAAATTGCATTAGGCAATAAGATAGCTTGTCTAACCCCTCATTAGTAACATAAATAAACCATCACTTTGATGTCGTACTTCTTAACTCCCACAAGCCAAGCATTCATCACGGTTTAACAAAGAACATGTCATTTGGGACATTTCAGCATTCATTTTTTCTTCCTCACTTGCAGTCTTCTGGTTTTCCTGCATTAGAAATAAGGGTTTTAGTTTATAATACAAGAAAAAGCAGAATAGAATAACAAAAAAACTCAACTTTTATGGAATGATAATGATTCTAAAGAAGCATTACCTTGAGCATAGAAGTATCAACAGTGAACTTGATTGCATCAGCTGCAGCACGTGAACGCAAATAGTACATCCCTGTTTTGAGCCCCTGGAAACAAAATATAGAGTACATTCCATCATTAGGAGAATCGCTTAACAAATACATTAGCAAGTAACACAACAAGAAAGGTAGCAAAATAGGCGGGTTCGTTAACAGATAGTTTTTCGGTAGGTATTGGATTTAGCAGAAACACCTTGTCCAAAACTTTAGCCTTTCGTGTACAACTTGTGTACATACTTGGGTTATTTCAATAATAATCTAACTCCTTGCAAGGAAAATAAATGTGTTGTAATTGCCACCTCTACGTTACTAGGTTCAAATAGGAATCAAGATATTAAATTACCTTTGACCATGTATGGAAATGCAAAGAAGTAAGTTTGCCAAAGTTTGGCTGATCCATATGTATGTTCAGACTTTGACTTTGGTCAATGTAGCATCCGCGATCAACAGCCATGTCTACCAGTGTCCTTTGCTTGATTTCCCAAACAGTTCTGAATCCACATTACCAATTAAGAATTATCAAGAATAATCCAATCATATTTTGAAAAGACTACAAAAATAAAAACATCAAAACATACTTATAAATAGCCTTCAGATCTTCAGGAATTTCAGCAATCTTTTGAACAGAGCCATCTTCATAGATCATCTGATTTTTGAGAGTAGGAGACCAAAGGCCCATCTCAGTTAAGTCATGTAATAGATGCTTGTTGACCACCACAAATTCTCCACTGAAGATAAAATAATTGTCAATATTAGCTAAGAATAGTATGCAATGCATGTATACAATAAAGAGTTCCAGAACAAAAATCAGTATGTCGTGTTGTCCCAAATAAGTGAAATCACTATGGCGGCAGGACATACCTCAAAACTCTGCGACTGTAGATATTGGAAGTATATGGCTCAAAACACTCGTTATTTCCAAGTATCTGGCTTGTTGAAGCAGTTGGCATTGGGGCAACAAGTAGTGAATTCCTCACCCCATTCTTGGATATCATTGCACGCAGAGCATTCCAGTCCCATAAATCTGAAGGTGTTACTCCCCACATGTCTGGTTGGAGAACTCCCTACAAGTAATTTAATGTAATGATGATTAATTTGTTAGGAAGTTATAAATACAGTTGCTAAGCAACTAGTTGATGTATATCTCAATAGTCGATGCATCAACTTGAAAGTTGAAACATTTCATGAGTAGAGCTGGGTTATGTTAATAAAAACATTCACTGCTATTGAAATATTATGATTTTAGTAATCCCAGACCAGGAATTGCATCAAACATTTTTACACATGACACTAGAAGCACCAATTAAGAGACAGACCTTGCTAACAGGACTTCCGATATATGTTTCATATGTGCCTTCCTTTTCAGCCAGCTCAGATGAAGCTTTCAGAGCATGGTAGTATATTGTTTCAAATATGTCCTTGTTCAATTGTTGAGCCTGCAATTCAAGTAAGGTTAATAATGAGAATCAAAAAGGAAAGTATCAAATTATGTTAAGTGGATTATGCCCATTTTATTGAAAACTGGTCAATTAGAATTATGATTTATCCCTAACAGATCAATGAGCCAGCTAAAAAAGTTCAGCCAAAAGAGAAACCACGAGTCACATGGGTCAGAACAGTGACAGTCTCTTAAAGTGTAATTCTAATGCTGGCATCTTTCTAAATTACTTAATTTTGAACAAAGAATGTAGTACATATGTAATAAAATAATAATTTTAATCATGTTAAATGCATTATGTATATTAAAGGAGCATTAACAAAATGGACAAGGGTTTTTGACCTGTAACAAGACCCATCCATTTTCCAAATGTATAATTAAAGCTTGCAACAAGAGAGAACGCATGTATTACCTCAGGGGAATCAAATGCCATACCAAGCAAGATGAAAGTATCTGCAAGACCTTGGACCCCAATACCAATAGGCCTGTGTCGAAGATTTGAAGTTCTTGCAGTTTCAACAGGGTAATAATTCATATCAATGATTTTGTTCAGATTTGTTGTAACAGTTGATGTGACCTGCCCATAACAACAAACAAAAACATAATTTAAATCATGACAAAATAAACATCTAAAAGTATTTCTACACGGGTAATAGAATATGAAGAATAAAAATAAGAGCAAACAAGACCTCGGCTAATTTGTTGAAATCAAAGTAGCGATTGCTTGAACCTCTACTACCAACAAGCTTTGATGGTTGGGATTCTGCTGAAACTCCCTAGAAAAAACATAAGAGGAATTAGTCTTACCTCTAGTACCAATTCTTGAGTAGATACGTTGAAAAATTGAAATATCTTACCTTTTCTCTGACATATCGTGGTAATGCAATTGATGCCAAATTACATACAGCAGTTTCTGTTGGACTTGTGTATTCAATAATCTCAGTGCACAGATTTGAGGACTTGATGGTACCAAGATTCTGCTGGTTGCTTTTACGATTGCAAGAGTCCTAATAAGACAAAAGTTTAGTTTGCTTAAAAGAAGTTATTCAATAAGAAGTACCGTTAAATAACTCCACAAACCAGGCCAAACAAACTACCTTGAAAAGCATATAAGGGGTCCCAGTTTCAATCTGGGACTTCAAAATTTCAAACCAAAGATTTTGTGCCTGCACAACTTTTTTGGCTTTCCCCTGATAATACAAAAACAATGCACTGTTAGCCAATCATATTAAGCTTCAGCACAGCCAAAAATGAATATTGTGATAAATATAGTCAACCAATACCTGTTTTTCATACTGGGTGTACAGGTTCTCAAATTCTTGACCCCAGCAATCAGCCAAACCTGGAGCTTCATTTGGACAGAACAAGGACCAATTGCCGTTACTTTGGACTCTTTCCATAAAAAGGTCTGGTATCCAAAGAGCGTAAAATAAATCCCGAGCCCGCTGCTCTTCCTGCAGAAATTAGAAAGTTTTCAATGAAATTTTAGCACAGCAGAAACCATAGACTACAAAGGGACTGTGTTTTAGAACAGATTATATGTAGTCAAAATAAGAGGTTTTGACAACTGTTAAATAAACTTTGTACATGTAGTTAGGTTCAAACAATCAGCTATGGTTACTAAACAAATAAATTATCAGATACTACGAAACATATTTAACCACCTCTTCTTTTAGCCTAATCTGAAAAATTTACTCCTGTCTCACAAGATGCCTCTCCTCTACAATGCCTTTCTCATCACTCATGTATTAATTTCAAAAAAATCAGCATTTATCAAATTCCCTAACAGCTGAGTATCTGATTACCACAGTTTCAAAAGGCAAAACCAAAACTTTCCCCGGTAATCAGAAAATGTCAGGCCATATACTATTAAGAAAAAGTAAATAAATAGCAAAATCCACCAACTGTTACCTTTCCATGATTCTTCCTTAGATCTAGGAATTGAAAAACATCAGCATGCCATGGCTCCAAATAAACAGCAAAGGCACCTACATTAGATGAAATAAATTAATCATAGAGACACATGTAGCAAGAAAAAAAAAACGTGAACCATAACATTAATACATACCCTTCCTCTTGCCACCTCCTTGATCAACATATCGTGCAGTATCATTAAACACACGCAGCATTGGCACAATGCCATTGGATGTTCCATTCGTTCCACGTATGTAGCTTCCAGTTGCACGGATATTATGAATAGAAACACCAATTCCTCCTGCTGATTTGCTAATAACAGCACATTCCTTTAATGTGTCATATATGCCTTCAATGCTATCTTCTTTCATGCATATCAGGAAACAGCTACTCAGCTACAAACCACAATTGAAACAATATGAGATGACAGAAGAATACTTACAACACTAGTACAGGTCAAAAACCAAATGTACAATCAAAATTGTAAGTATAACCAAAAACCAATAAACTAAATGCCAAAGAATCTTCATACTTGAGGCCTTGGTGTTCCGGCATTGAAAAGGGTGGGAGATGCATGGGTGAACCATCTCTGTGACATCAAGTGGTATGTCTTGAGAACAGAATCAATATCATCCTTATGAATCCCAACAGCAACTCTCATTAACATGTGTTGAGGCCTTTCTACAACCTTCCCATTGATCTTCAAGAGATAAGATCTCTCAAGGGTTTTGAAACCAAAGAAATCATAGTCAAAGTCCCGATCATATATAATCTCACTGTCTAGCCGAGCAGCATGCTGAAGCAAGAAAGTTATACACAGTTACTAACTTCAAAAAATACATCATCACATCACATCTTAATGTGCTTATATAAACACAAGTTAACAGACACAACTACCAACTGTAGAATTTCTCAACGCTTCCGTTTCTAATTCTACAAATGTCAGCTGCTAATTCTTTTACAATAAGATAAAATCCAAAAGTACCACTAATGTGTCAATCTGTCGTAATATTGTATCCTGTCCATATAAACTTGTGTTGCAATGAATAATTTTAAAATATGTTTAACACTGCATGTACAGTCCCACCCTCATCTTTCCCCAAACAAAAAGAATTTAAATTTGATTTCGCTACAATTTGCCACTAGTCGTCCAGATGATATAAAGACTTCACTAATGTATCAACATAAACAGATAAAAATACAAAAAAGTTATATGTTCTGCTTATAAACATGAATCACCTTCATTATGATTTCATAAACATCATCAGCAATAAGAGCAGCCTTCTGCCCAGATCTCTCACTAACATGATTGTACATATCTTTTATCCTGCAATCACAATACAAGTTAACACTGGATCACAAACCAATACAGAAAAATGTACATCATCAGAACAAATACAATACTACTGTAAATTCTACATATATACATATAGTCCAAATTCACTTACGTTTCAGAAAACGATTTCTTCGTGTTCTTATGCAGATTCGAAACCGCTATCCTCGCAGCCAACTGTATAAACCATATGACAAATTCAGTATGCCCGCTTAATTAATCTAAAACAATTTAGTTTCGTTTGACAATTTTAATTCAATCATTTCAAAATCCGGTTAAATTAACAAGATAATAATTGAATTTAACTACAATCTCAAAAGTAAAACAATACTACAATCGCCATACATTGACTTATAAACGTCAAAACAACGCAGTTTTGTCTAACGAAATTTAACAAAATCTTGCTCAATTACAAAACAGGTGCTTAACAACATTAGTACATTACTGCTACAACTTCAAAAGCATCAAAACGACAAATGAATAGCCACTACAAAAGCATCAAAACGACATAGTTTCGTCTAACTAATCTAGAAAAATATCTTCCTGAATTACAAAACAGGTGATTAACAACAACACTATTTCAACTTCAAAAGCATCAAAACGACATAGTTTCACCTAACTAAAATAAATTTATTAAAAACAAAATTAATTAATTAAAAATTGAAATGAAAGCATCAAAACGACATAGTTTCGTCTCACTAATTTATAAAAATATCTTCCTCAATTACAAACAGGTGATTAGCAACAACACTGTTTAAACTTAATAGCCATCAAAACGACATCGTTTCATCTAACAAAAAATAAATTGAAATAAACGAAACTTAATTAATTAATTAAAAATTGAAATGAAATTGAAGGAAATACGTACAGAAGCGTAATCAGGATGATTAGCGGTCAAGGCGGCGGCGGTTTCAGCGGCGAGTTCATCTAACTGACTGGTGGTAACGCCTTTATAAACGCCAGCACATACTTTTTGTGAAACGAGAACTGGATCGCAGTGATCTATGCTTAATCCGTAACTTAATTTTTTCAACCGCGCTGTAATTTTGTCAAAGTGTACGGCTTCTTGACGTCCGTCTCTCTTAATTACATACATCTTTTCTTCTTATTGTTATAGATAATAAATACAGATAAATTTAATTAGATAGATATAGAGAGAGAGAGAGAAAGGGGGGAAATTGTGTGTGTGTGTGGAAATGGAAGTGGGGAGCGGTGAGGGGATAATAAGGAGAGGAAGTGTGCTGTGAAAGGAAGAAATAGGGGGGGTTTTGAAATTTGAGTGAATTAGGGTTTCCCACTCTAAATGGAAAATTGGGTTTCCCGCCACTCGGATAGCGCGGGCTTTTGTTATTTATTGGATTGGTTGGATTGAAGCGGATTAGGTGGGATCGAACATGCTGACTTTATGTTGATATTTTACAGTGGATGATAATGACTGCTTCGGGACAGAGGTGGAAAGAAAATTAACGCTGTTATGGGTTTTAGATTCTAAAGTAATATCTATGGTGTATGAGGAGAAGTTAAATATAAAGAACTTTATTTTATCAGACCTTTAGCCTTACAATGCATGGAACCCTTTGATCTTTATGTAAAGATGTTAATCACTTATCTTATTTTGTTGGCTGAAAATAATATTATATGCTAAATGAAAATAAATAGATAACAATAAAAAATATATATGGTTAAAAAAAATGAACGGTTAAGATGGGAATTGGAATTAACCGTCTGTCCGCTAGTTTGTTTTACTAGACAAATTGAATATCAGTTTGTTTTAGTAGACAAATTGAATATCATTTTGCTTCTATTATATTACTAGTTTATCTGGAGCAAGTACTGGGCTAATCGGCAAAAAACATCGGCTAGTATCGGCTCTTTGGCAACCCTATAGCACATGCATCGCCTAGTTCTGACAAGTTTTATCAGCTAGTTTTGGATATATATATCGGCAAGTTTTGGCCGATCCTTGTGAACGTTGGCAGCGCGCCTTGTGACCGTTTTTTTTTTTTTTGCTCTAATGTCAAAACTTTCGACTTCACCGAAAACCTAACCGGAAAATTTGGAGGTTTTTCGATTTGAGGCTATTTCTACTTGGCTTTTATTGTCGGAATACATGCCGATAAAAGTTGTCGATGCTCCTTAACCTTATATAGCACCATTTCCGTTAAGATCGGAAATCCCTTTTTGGGGTTTCTGGGGGTTGCCGGCCATAATCGTTCACTTTTTTTACAGCCAAATCTTTGTTTGGCTTTAGCAAGGGGGTAGTTGAATATTTGTCAACTTTAATCGGTTTTCCGGCGATCCTTTTTTTTGGGGTTTCCGGTTTAATCGATTTAGGGTTTCCTGTTACTTCGGGTTTTCGGCGAGCCCTTTTAGGTTTCCGGTGAACTAGTGTTGTTGCTGCTTGTTGCTTCGGTTTTCCGGCGAGCCCTTTCTTGGGTTTCCGGTTAACTGTTGTTGGTTACGGTAGTTGTAGTTTTCCGACGAGCCCTTTCGATTGTTTTTACGGTTAACTGTTGGTACTGCTTATATATATATATATGTGTGTGTGTGTGTGTGTGTGTGTGTGTGTGTGTGTGTGTGTGTGTGTGTGTGTGTGTGGTAGAGATCCTGGAAGAAGGTGTGTTGATAAGAGAAAGAGGAGAATGTCACATAGGCCAATTAGAACGCGACATGTGCAAAATAAAAAAAATGTGCGGTGGCATAATTGTAAATAAATTGAACTTTTGTGAATCTTGGTCAGCTTGGGTTGGGTCAGCTTGAGGTCTGGGTTAGGTTTGGTCTGGGACAGGTTGGGTTAGCTTGGGTTGGGTCAGGTTCGGTTTTGATTAGCTTGGTTGGTCAGTTTGGTTGGGTCAGCTTGGTCAGCCTAGGTTTTGAGTCAGTTTGGTTAGCTTGGGTTGGGTCAGCTTGACATAATCTACACAAATGTAGATTATCGGTTTTGGGTCAGCTTGGGGTTGGGTTGGGTCATCTTTGGGTCTGGGTCAGGTTGGGTCAGCTTGGGTTGGGTCAACTTGACACAATCTACACATAATCTACACAAATATAGATTATGGATTTTGGGTCAGCTTGGGGTCTGGGTCAGGTTGGGTCAGCTTGGTTAGCTTGGGTTGGGTCAGATTAACACAATCTACACAAATGTAGATTAATATACACAAATGTAGAACCCAAGCTGACCCAGAATCAGGCTAACCAAGCTGACTCAGAACCCAGGCTGACCAAGCTGAACCAACCAAGCTGACAAAGCTAACTAACCAAGCTGATCAGAACCCAAGCTGACCAAGAACCCAATCTGACCCAGAACCCAGGCTGACCAAGCTGACCCAATCAAGCTGACCAACCAAGCTGATCATAACCCAAGCTGAACCAGAACCCAAGTTGACCCAAAACAGGCTGACCAAGCTTCACAAAATTTTGATTTATTTACCAAAATGCCACCGCGTTTTTTTTTTTTTTATAAAAGCCACATGCCACGTTCAGATTGGTTCATAGCACCTTATCTCCCTTCTCTCCTTAAGACACTTTTTCATTTGATCTCTTATATATATATATATATATTGGGGACTCTTAATTTGAGAACTTGATTTTTTGTAAGAACCATGAGAACTCCTAAATTTCATATTGGATCACATGTTTTTTTTTTCATTCACATGCGAAACGTTATAAACATATATGTTGTAAAATAATTTTTTTTTCCAAAACCTTATATATAGTCGTTTGGCACATGTGAACAAAAAACGTGAACAAATTCATTCACAAATTTATAAAAGACTACTTTGAAGGTTTCTTAATAAGGTTTTTTCTATAACATACATTATTATTTCATTTCACACGTGAATGAACAAAAATCACATGTGAACAAATATATAATTTAAGAATTGTCATGGTTCTTACAAAAAAATGGTTCTTAAAATAAGACAAAATATATATATATATATATATATGTATATGTGTGTGTGTGTGTATTTATTTTTTATTGTCGATAATTGCATGTTTGTGATTAACTTGGTAGTGTTAACTTAGCGGTAGCGTTGTCGGATATTTCCTTGGTAGTGTTGTCGTATTTTGTTCTATTAAAGCAATAGGTATCCGGAAAAAGTAGTTTTAGCCGATGATGATATCGTTGAACAATTAGGTTGTCGGTGTTACGTTAAATGGGAGATGATGATAAAATGTAACACCCCAAGCTAGAGCTCGAAATATTACGGAAAT
>JANDBE010000045.1:21742822-21753289 GCA_024320915.1 Erigeron philadelphicus | reverse complement strand
ACAACAAATCAAGATAACCGCAATAGCAACAAGTCAAGCTTTCAACCTAACAAGATATCATAATACGCATATAAGGCAATATTCACATTCCTAGCTATTTCAACATAGCCAGTCTAACCTTTCACTAGCATTCCTAACCTCTAATCAACCCATTATGTCATTGAGTTTCTTACTTACCAAAAAATCCCATATCAATTCAAGAAATCATCATCATCAACATTATTTCACTTAACTAGAAAAATCATCATTTTCATAGTTGGAGTTTCACTACCAACATTCTCATTATAATCAATTTAACATAAGCAACTCAATAGCATAATCAGAATATACATGAATTTGGGGAAAAACTCATAGATAAACTCATATCTAGCAAAAAAACCCCAAATTCCACCTCTCAGGAACCCTAATTCCTAGAAAAGAAAGGAAATTAGGTTAAGAAGTAATTACTTCAAGGGATTCAATACTAATTTAAGACTTTAAGTCACAATTTCTTCTCCCTCTTTTCTCTTGAATTTTGGGCCACCACCACCACCCTAACAAAAACTATAACACCCTGAACTAGGGCTCGGATTATTACGGAGATTAAATAGCACATGGTGGAATTATCGTAGGCAACAAAATGACATTAAATGAATTCGGTGAATTCAACAAGTTAAATCAAATACAATCACAAAATGCATAAAGAGCAAGTAGCCATTAATCGTTTACAAAACAATCCAAAATATGGCAAACGATCCTAAGCTAAGAGCAAAAGAATGGGCGAATGAATCCTTGATCCAAGTAAGTCCATGCCCGGGTCCAATCTATCTAACAATCAAGCCTCTTGTCTCGGATTCACTTGATTACCTGAAAAGTGTACTAAACAAGTCAACACGAGGTTGGTGAGTTCATAGAAATGGTTCACAAGGAACCATTATCGATAGTCACAATGTCAAATCACAATAAGAACATATGGAGTGAAATAGTTACGTGTAATAAATGGGCACAAGTGGTATTGGTATCCATTCATGCATCGTATGTCAATAAGTGTCAACCACATCATCAATGCAACAATTAAATTATGCTTGCGTGTGTACCACACAAAATAAAGTATGCTTGCGTGTTTATCCGCACTAATATATATGCATACTTGCGTGTTTATCCGCACAAATAAGTATGCTTGCGTGTTTATCCGCACAAATAAATAAGTATATGCGTAACCAAATCCATCCACAAGTCCCTCGATCATCAACCATCAAACCAACCAATACTATACGTACATGCACTTAGGAGGATTGTACTTTCAACGAGTCCCAGATGCTTGTATATAGGGTCACCCGCAGCCTTCCCACCACATCTAAAACCCTTTGAAGGCATAACCGACTTCCATGTATGTACGACTATCCTAACTAATCACATTATCACGATCATATGCGTAAACCATCAAACAATCAATCAAAACCATCCATTATTCAAACAATCAATCAAATAATCAATGAGTAATATAACTACGCTATCAATCGAATGAACCAAACAATCAAGAAAGCAAGTACATGTACACTTTTCAGCCCGAATCTCAATTGAGTAGGGAGCTACGGAACTCACCTTGGCTCAAGCAATTACAAGTATAAGTCAGGCTATAAACGTCCAACGACCGCCAAATGTCCACAACCTATCAATATATACATTACAATACAAGTTAAAAGTCTCACTTTGTTCTAGTTATGACTCCCAACCATGAACGACTCAAGATACTCGAACAAGAAACCAATAGACCCTAAAGAATGTGTACAAGAAGGTATGGGCCGACTCAAATACCATGGACGTCAACAAGCTCAAGGGAATCTTTTGTAGACTACTCGACTCATTCATAGACTATTTTAGGCTTGTGTAGACTATTTTCATAATGTTGACTATTTTCAGTTTGTGTAGTCTACTTTCAGTTTGTGTGGACTACTTTCAGTTGGTGTAGACTACTTTCAATGTGTATAGACTACTTTCATAATGTGTAGACTACTTTCGGTTTATCCCTTCTCTACTTCCAGTTTTGCAGACCAATTTCGGCACACCAGACGACCAATTTAAACAAAACTTAATTCTTAAGAAATGTAGAGGGCTCAAAGACCATTTCAGAATTATTCTTGAAGATCTCTAACGAATGAGTCATGGAGTTATCAAAAATAGACCAGCACGCTTTCGACTAGTTGAGACCTTGTAACCAAACACACCCAAATTTGTCCAAATTCAACAAAATACTAATCACTGAACAAATGTGAATATTTAGACCTCAAATGGTCTTCACGTTCCCAAATGAACTCGGCTCTGCGTCTAGCATCCCATCTAACCTTGACGATTAGCATTTAGGTATATGTATATTCAAAAGTGAACTATCATGTCAACAATAATTAAACTTTAAATACTATTCTTAGCATTTAAACTAAAAAGAATTCTTTAGTCGCAAGTATGGAAAGAAAAGAAAGATGGGTTGTGGTGTCTAGACTTGAGAGTCGGTTGAGGAACAAATAGTAAGAGAGAACCAAATTGAGAGAACTATGGCTATATCCAAATCAATCTATTATCTATCCAGTATGTATATACAAATTTAAGGGAGCACAAAGAAGAAAAAGAAAGAAAAGTCGGGTTGCACTATACCAAAGCACGTTTAATGTCTTATAGGCTATGATTATCACTTGATCAACGTATAGTATTTTCTTTATTATTTATATGATTCTCCTATAAGTTTTAATAATGTTTTATATTATGATTTAAATAGTGATTATGAAAAAATTATGTCGGAAGCACACTTCATATTAATTATATGGTATATACCTTTAAAAAGCTTATGTATGGTACGTTTTTGACATGATTTTTGTCATCTTTGTAACATAATTTTTATATGATATTATTTTAAAAAAAAAATGATAAAAGAATGATAAAGGTATAAAAGATGTTAGATATGTGCTTATGTGAATTGAATTATGTAGAATAGGTGCCGGAAGCATAGACCAAGATCCCAGATATTGCTAATTTGCTATATGTCTTCAAAAGAGGTGAGTAACGGATATAATAGAGTGATAGATAATATCCAGAATGCATCTAGATATGTATGAGAGTTTGTACCTCTCCCATTATTAAATGGTTACTTCATACATGATCGATCTAGATATCTTTCATATAGGTATGCCATATATTATATATATTTGAATGCATAAAATTACTAGAAATTATAGAATAGAAGTAATGGGTAGTACTCGTAATGCATATAGACATGATAACTTAAATAGAATAATTTAATAAAGAAACGACATATATTAAAAAATCTATGTGGCAAACTCTTATATATGCCAACTAAGATATAAAATTATCACTTCTTAGTTATATAGAGATAAAGAGAATTGATAAAATTAATAAATTAAAATTTCAACAACAAATATAAGTGTTTATAAAATGTATATAAATTATTTCCTTCAAAAACAAATTACAAACGGTTAAGGCCTATCCTTATAAGGTGTCTAGCCGTGTCCGATGCGGTCACTCTCGAAGACGCTATTAGCAGTGGCTGCGTCTAGCCCGCGTCTAGAGGATTTGTTCCAATATTAGACATGCGTTTACAGGGTTTGTGAAGGGAAAAATAAGAGAAATGCGTTTACAGGATTTGTGAAGGGAAAAATAAGAGAAAAAGTGAGTTAAAAGTGAAGATTATAAGGAAGGGTATGTCTTAAAAAAAAAAAGAAAAATTGATCAATAATGTTAGAGTTAGAAGTGACTTATAATGTGAAAAACGGACCATTTAACTACCCGATTATTTATTGTATTAAAAAATAGTCAATTTAGATGTAAAGGTAGTTTTAATTTTTAATACGGCGGCTACCTTGCAGCTGTTGTTTTCAAACAAGGAATACAAGAGAAAATGTCAATACCGATGGCTATATTGTACATATAAATATATTCTAACATTCATCCATCGTTAGAAAAGATTCACAATTAATAAAGAGGATGTGTTATGAGGTGAAGTGTTCCAAGTGCGGGAAAACCACTTGGGGTGGTTGTGGTTTTCATGTTTCCTCTGTCTACAAAAGAATTCCTGAAGGCCAACACTGTCAGTGCAAGAGCTGGCCCGGTGTTAAACTCCCCGGTGATACCTCTGCCGGTTCCGTAGATGAAGGTTCTTCATGCCGAATTCTATGATTTCATATGATGTTTAGTTTATGCAATATATGTGATGTAATTCTCTATGATCTTAATTACTTTTTTGTTGCTAATAAGTAATAAATCATCTCGATTTATTTTCAGATCGGATTAGTTATTTTTTTAATTTCTCGATTGTTTGGTCATTGAATTTGTAGCAACCTAGTAGGTGCGATGATTGTTTTGTGGCATCAAATGTAAAAACAATTGGTTCAAGACGTAGAGGTTGTAATTTGATTCCTTTTGAATTCGGTGAATTAAAAGGCCCCTTGAGGTGTCATTTGATTCATGAATTTGAAATCCGGAAAGAATTTTAAATTCAATATGATTTCAAGTTCGTACCCCCAAACTGTGTTTAGTTCATATTGTTTATGTAATATAAGTAATGATATGAGTTAATTGTCCTCTATCAAGCATAACTATGATAACTAGTGGGTACAACCCCTGTGTTATGGACCTCAACTATCAGGTTTATGTTTGTTGTTGATGCAGTTTCAGATACACAAAAGGTAAAAAACAATAAAAATGAAAGAACAAAAACTCAAAGTCAACATTAAAAAACTCTCTTGTGAAGTTATGAATATGTTTGCTCGGAATATGTAATATTAAATTTATATTTGTTTAAACAATATCGCAATTCACAATGATGCTCAAATGTAGATTTAAACAGTTTGGAAAAAAGTGAATTTTTCCACCACTTTGGACATATGTAAATATATAGTCGAGTGACATATACCGAGAACTGTTTAGTGGGTTTTGTAGTCTCTGACTAAGGATACGCAACGAACTAAGATGCGTTCAAATTGAGTTAAATGTGTATGAGATATCAAGTCTTAAAGGTGTATGTTTTAAAAAAAAAGTAGGAAGTGAAGTAACTTGTCCCACATTGGTGTGGGAACTAAGTCTATGCTTGTTTATAAACATGAATCTCTAATCTATGTCAAGAGGTTATGTTGTGTTTTACTTTGGCTCTTAGTCGCATGCATGTAGAAAGCGGGTTTTTAGTTCACAATTTTTTGAACCAATCCGCGTGCATGTAGATAACGGGTTTTCGGGCCAAAAATTTTTAAACCAATGTGTGTACGCGTGACCTGTGGACACGAATACATCTCTGAAAATCCGGGCCTACGCTGTTTAAGGTCATTGCGTCAAACACAACCCTGGTTCTTTGTTGTGTTTCCTTGTTTTGCAGGAACTTTCCATTATGTTGTGTTTTACTCGGATTTGTTTAAGGTCATTGCGTCAAACACAACCCCAGTTCTTTGTTTTGCAGGAACTTTCCATTATGTTGTGTTTTACTCGAATGTGTTTAAGGGCATTGCGTCAAACACAACCCCAGTTTTTTGTTTTGTTTTCTTGTTTTGCGGGAACTTTCCATTATATTTTTGTTTTAGTTGCTTTATATTTATCTACCATATTGTAATATGTTCAAGGAATTACTTATATTATCATACTTAATTTCCAACATAAACCACCTTTATGATATTAGTAATACTCATAGATCTCTATATAATAAGGGCACAATAATTTAGACTCTATATATGATATTGTGACGCACAGGCATAATTTCTTGAGTCGTGTCTTTGTGAAGTTGGGTATCATAGTAACTACTTACTTTGGGGTTTAGGGTCCTTGAGTGCCTAATTATGACCCGAAATCCACATCAAAACTTGCACAAAATTAGATGACAAAGCTCAATTCCTCTAAATTCTTTCAATTCCAGGTCATCAACAAACACATAACTCCTAATTCTTTTACTAGCTTTGATTTATTTCTTATATTATCATAATTATGAACCTTGATTAATTTAAAAGAGTAACGAAAGAAAGGATAATGTTATTGTTATGTTTTGGATGTTATTTCAGATACTATTACAAACTCAGGTCGGTTTTAAGGGATGACTAATTAAGCAACGAGGTTATGTTTTAAAACGCCAAGTGTGTCCTACTTATTATCATTATTATCTTATGTTTATTCAAATATTTGGTTATATATACATTTAATTTAACATCTCAAATCGAAATTCCTATATTACCTTAAAAAGTTTTCAATATGTTATAAGGTTTTAGAATCAGAACCTAAGGAAGTCATATAGATAATGGTGATAAGAGGCAAAGTACAGGGTGTAATGTTGAGGCTACGATTGTATAGTCGACAAGGATGAAGTAATTGTTACGGTCAATCAATTAAAGAGAAGGTGACAACGTACAAAACAAGCTAATAAGACCAAGACTTGGTAAAGATTAAGAAATTAAGAATGAGGTGATTGTTATGGTACAGGCAATCCATGTCCGTGCAACAAAGGAAAAAGACTTTAGTTAATGACAAGTTGACAACGTGGGAGTTAAGCAAAGACCAAGTCGTCAAATCAAAATTTCGTCGGAGTGGGTTTTGGTTCTGTCCCCATCAGTGGTGTTTCATATATAGTAATAATGGTATTTAGTATGACCTTATTAGTAACCTGAAATCCCAAAAACAAATGTGTCAACAAGAAGAAAGAAAGTATTTCATGGCATACTTTTCTTTTTTCTTGCGTGTAACGGCATTAATGCTGATATGCCCTCCAACACTTTCATTTGCCACAAACCACACTGATCAACTTGCACTTCTGGCCATCAAGGAGAGCATCATTCATGACCCCCAACATGTTCTTGACTCGTGGAACACCTCCTTCCATTTCTGTCAGTGGCAAGGTGTTACATGTGGTCGTCAGCATCGTAGAGTCACCAGATTAGACCTTAGATCTCGAGGCCTTGCTGGTACTGTGTCCCATCATATTGGAAACTTAAGTTTTCTAAGAGTGATCGATCTAGCGAATAACACCTTCAATGGTGTGATCCCACCTCAATTAGGAAATCTGTTTAGGTTGCAGAAACTAGTTCTCAGCAACAATTCTTTAGTAGGAGAAGTTCCCGCCAGTTTATCAAACTGTACAGAGCTAAACGCTCTTGGGTTGAGTTATAATAATCTAGTTGGCAAGCTTCCACAACAGCTTAGTGCATTGGTGAACCTTTCTTTGTTAGTCATTCATTTTAATGGTTTTACAGGAGGGATACCATCTTTCTTTGGAAACTTCACTTCTCTTAAAACCATATCGGCCACCGGCAATCATCTAGGCGGAAGCATTCCACACACTTTAGGACAATTGTACAACTTGCAAATTATTAGTTTTAGTTCTAACCTTCTATACGGTACGATGCATCCATCCTTATACAATTTAACATCTTTAAAAGGTCTTGATGTAGCAGATAATTCAATTAGTGGAAGTTTACCAAAAGATATAGGGTTGCAGCTACCCAATCTTGAGACATTTTACATATGGGGTAACAAATTTACCGGAAGCATACCCTTCTCATTTTCTAATTGTTCAAACCTTGTAAACCTCGACTTGGGAAGCAATAATTTTACTGGGAAGGTTAACATAGATTTTAGAAGTATGTCAAATCTTTCTTTTGTTGGGTTATTTTCTAACAGTTTAGGGAGTTCGGAACCTGATGAGATGAACTTCATTGATTCCTTAGTCAATTGTAGCAAACTAGAAAGTATGTTTCTTGATAAAAACAAATTGACTGGAGTTCTTCCTAGTTCTATAGGCAATCTCTCATCTCAACTAACACATCTATCATTTAGTAATAACTTCATTTATGGGACCTTGCCTTCTGGGATTGGGAATCTTGTCAAGTTGGAACGATTATATATACGCTCTAATCATTTAACAGGGATAGTTCCAGGTGAACTTGGTAATCTACAAAACCTTAGATCTTTATTTATGAATGACAACTTCTTCACCGGGAACATTCCAAAATTTATAGGAAACTTTCAGTCATTGCTAAAGTTGCAATTGCAAGAAAATAGATTAGAAGGACATATACCTCCTAATCTTGGCAACTGCAGGGGTTTGTTGTTGTTGGACCTTTCCGTAAACAATCTTAGTGGCCCTATACCCATTGAACTTTTTCAGCTACCATCCCTGTTGATGATTTTAAATCTTTCTCACAACTATATAGTCGGACCCCTTCCCCAAGAGCTAGGAAAACTGAAAAGTTTGAGGGAACTTGATCTGTCACACAATGATCTTGTTGGAGAGATACCAAATGCAATTGCAAGCTGCACAAGCCTTGAGTACCTAAATCTGTGTGCCAATTCCTTTCAAGGTCTGATACCTCCCTCGATGAGTGCCTTAAGAGGTATGAACGACCTTAATCTTTCCTATAACAACTTCTCTGGACAAATTCCGAAATTCTTAGAACAACTAAACATTTCTTCATTGGATTTGTCTTTCAACAATCTTAATGGTGAGGTACCATTGGAAGGTATTTTCAAGAATACAAGCTTGATCTTGATTAAGGGGAACAATGGCTTGTGTGGAGGCCTTCCCGAACTTTGCCTGCCCAAATGTGCCATAGTATCAAGGTCAAACACAGGCTCTAGAACATCACGTATTATTTTGATTGTCCTTTCAATTTGCTCGCTATTAGCTGTCGCAATGGTTTTGTCGTATTTTTTTTATTGGAAAAGAAGGAAGGCACAAGCACAACCAACAGAAGAAGCTTCATACATGCAAAAATTTTCAAGAGTTTCATATGGAAACATACTCAGAGCTACCAACGAGTTCTCTCAGCAAAACTTGATTGGGAAAGGGGCTTTTAGTGCTGTTTATAAGGGTATTCTTGAGCCAGCAGATGGAATGGTTGCCATCAAAGTTCTAAAGCTTGGAAATCATGGAGCATTGAAGAGTTTCCTAATGGAGTGCGAAGCTTTGAAAAACATAAGGCATCGTAATCTTGTGAAAGTCATTACTTCTTGTTCATCCGTTGACTTTCAAGGTAATGATTTCAAAGCTCTTATTTATGAGTTCATGCCAAATGGGAATCTTGAAAGGTGGCTACATCCAAGTTCACAACAAGAGGTTGATATGGAAGAAGCTCCACTACAAAGATTGACCCTTCTCCAAAGAGTAACGATTGCAAGAGATGTAGCTCATGCCATTCACTACCTCCACCAAGAGAGTGAGGTACCCATAATTCATTGTGATGTGAAGCCAAGCAATATCTTACTTGACAGTGAGATGGTTGCTCACATTGGTGATTTCGGGCTGGCAAAATTTCTGCCATTAAAACCACACGATAGCAGTACAGTTGGATTAAGAGGGACTTTTGGATATGCACCTCCAGGTCGTCGGTTTAAACAGAAATTATGAACAAATTTTAAATTTGTAATATTTTTTATAGTTGCTAACTAAATGTCATGTGATTTTAGAGTATGGCCTTGGAGCTGAGATGTCAATAGAAGGGGATATTTACAGCTTTGGGATATTGTTGTTAGAGATGATAACAGGAAAGAAGCCGGTAGATGGCGTTTTCCAAGAGGGATTGAACCTCCATGGCTATGTGAAGATGGCTTTGCCTCATCGTCTGATGGAGATAATTGAACCAACACTATTGTCTATCGTCGAAGAAAGAGACCGAGGTGGCACTATCAACCATGAGGATGAAGCTACAAAGTGGAAGATGTTGGAAAAAAACATGAATTTATTGGCAAGAATTGGGTTGGCATGCTCCTTAGAATCTCCCAAAGAGAGAATGAGCTCAAGCAAAATCATCCAAGACTTGCATCAAATCCAACTCTTTATCTGAGACGACTCTTCTGAAGTTGTCTAAAATATGATTGTAAGATTGAACACAAAGGGGTGATGGTGCAGGTGGCTTGCTTGTATATCTTATCCTGAGGTCGAGAATTCGAGCCTCTTCATATATCCTTTTTGTGTTCCTTATTGTATTTAAAGTGTCTTTCATGTAATAATACTTTAATAATACCAAGAATACTGGTAATGTCTTTCTTTTTATTAGCTCAAAGTATAGATGATTTCGGCCGTGGTTTTCCAATTACGTTAAGATTATCGGTAGAGGTTGTCAGTGGTTGTCATGAGAGAGCTAACCATGTTCAACTTGAAACATAATATATAAATCGTCTTCGAGATTTTATAGTAGGTTGGCGGAAATGCAAATGAATGCATTAATTCTAATTCCTAGAAGTGGTTATGTCTTCCGGGGGTTGTAGCCGATGGCCATGAGAGAGCTAACCAATTTATGATTCTTAAAATGGAGTATATATAAAAGGTTCATTTCTAAATAAAATTTTATATCATGTTTGCAGTAATTATGCAAACGCGATGCTGTTCATTGCTACATATGAAGATGAAAGAAAGATAATATTCCCATAAAGTTTAAATATCAAAAGAAACACAGAATGATAGAAAGACCATTAACAAACTAGGCAACAACCATCACCTCTACAATA
>JANDBE010000045.1:21622386-21633580 GCA_024320915.1 Erigeron philadelphicus | reverse complement strand
TCAAGTTGCTAGTCACGGGGAGTCGACGGGGTATGAGTTTCCCTGCCTCATTGTTGCTGCAAAAATGACCTCCAACCATACTCAACTGCAATACACGATTCAACAAGGGTATACATATTTTTAGTTACTAAGAATTAAAATCAAACATATTTTTACAATTTGATGAAACAATATGTTCTTTCTGACATCATAAAAAGCATAGTATCACTCATCCATGACATTATATCTTCATTTACATTATAAGTGACAAACTGTTGATAGTTTAAATACTCTATTTTTGTATGCTATTAGCGTTGGATCCTCCGTTTGGACAAGACATAAAATATATTCTAATATCCATTTCGGGTTTATGTTGCATTCGGAGCAAACAAGTAACATGTTTTCCCATTGTTTGGGCAATTCCTTAAAAGTTTTATATTGTACGGTACTTGTATGACAATCCCTTGATGTGCAAAGTATTAATATGGGAATTGCCCCGTCATTTTTGACATTGGATTAATCATTGCAATGAATGGGTGTTCTTTTCCGGTCTTGAATAATCTCTCACAGTTGGACTTATCTTCTGAAAAATTATTGCATGGGTGGTACCCCATTTGTGGGCAATTTGATACTGAATTTCTTTTTTCTGTGCCCATGAGCAAAAACAATCCAAAGATTAGGTTTAACAGACAGATTTGGTTTCTCTTATTAGGTTTGCTCAAGCGCCCTGTTTCCTTGTCCCCGTTAGCTTCAGTTAGAGTAAAAGCTTGCGCAGACGTTTCAACTGTCGAGGGGTGCTTGGGAATCGGACGTTTGAATGGTTCATGGAAAGTTTCTTACAAACGCTTAACCTGGTCAGCCACCAGGAAGATGATAAACGGCAATTAACAAGTACAACTCTTTTCCCTTATTCCAGAATATAATGTAGCTGTGAGAATATACTAAATCAATTTTGTGTGAAATTGTGGGAACTTTTGTGGTCATAGTGAGTGTGGTTATGGAACTGTCATTTACTTGTCACAAGGCACAACACACATTTGAAGACAAGAACTAACTTATTAATAGATACCGAATATATAATTGTAGGTTGCTAGACTAAGCAACTAGAGGTGGAAATTTCGACCCATTTCACAAATAGGTCGAACTAAATCGAGTTATTAAATCTTTTCCCCCCTTTCAGTTTTGTACCGAATTTAATCCAATATATGGACAACTAATATACAAATCACGCTTGGAAAGACGAGAAACCTTAATGGTGGTACACTGGATCTAGTTGGACCCTTCCGTAGGCAATAGACCTCCTGACATTCGCGACTAATTCACACCTTTGAAACAAAAAAACTGTCTTGGGATACCATCTTGTGAAGTGGAGAATAGATTTGAACCTGCGAGCTTTATCTTAACCAAAGTTATCTGCCGTGGCCCCATTTAACAACCCCTATCCTCTTGGGCTTACTCTTTTACTAAACCGAAAAGAACTTGTTGAGCTCCCAAAAGATAGGTTGTGAACTATAGGAATCAAGGATTGGACTACATCTGTCATTAAAGGTCGATAGTCGGCTTCTGTTTGTACACACATGGCTGCAATAGCCGCAACCTGCATAAACAAGACATATATTAATCGATCATCTAGGTACTTGACATTGTCATGATTGGTGTGGAGCTATGTAAAACTTACCTGAATCAGATCCTTTCTTGAAAATTGGCCATGTAGACTCGGGTCGACCATCTCCACAACTGCAGCCCTATTTGTTAACCTTGGAAGAGCCTAAAGAGTTCAACCATGGAGGTAAAGTTAAGTACACATGCCGTGAGCACCGCCCATTAGGACTATTGAGTGTGCAAGTTCATACATTTATGTAAAGGGAAAACACTATAATGTACTTACCCATGAGACAAGGACATGCTCGCCTGGTGGACGCTTGGTGTCAATAGGTACACGACCCGTTAAAAGCTCTAGCAAAACGACGCCATAGCTATAAACATCTGATTTCGTAGTGAGTTTTCCAGTTGAAGCATACCTAACATCATCAAAAGTATAATATGTTTGATTGTATATTTACTGAATATCATGTTGGTACTTCATTAAGCAAATGGGTCATAACAAAACATAAAAAACTCACTCGGGTGCCAAATAACCGGTGGTTCCCAAAACACGGGTTGAGATCAGGCCATTGAGTTTGTCTGACCCGATCTTGGCCAACCCAAAATCAGACACCTTTCCTCGGAAGTTTTCATCTAATAGGATATTGGTAGACTTGAAATCACGGTGTATGACAGATGGGGAGGTGTGCTCATGGAGGAACTCAAGGGCTCTTGCACAATCAAGGGCAATTCTCAACCGGATAGCCCAATTCAACAGGGGAGATCGATTATCAGAAAGGTGAAGGTGGTCGTGAAGAGTACCATTGGGCATGTATTTGAATACAAGCAGCCTGTGTTGATTATCAGCACAATATCCAAGTAAATCCACCAAGTATGGACATTGCAAACGACTTAGTAAATCCACCTGCATTTCATCAAGTATTTCACTATGAAATTCGATTGATGTCCCTAAAACTAGTTCTTAATGCCAAGAGAAAAATTACTTGAGCAACTGCTTGTTAAAGTTGCATTTGTTACTAACTTGTATAACATAATTTAGTACCTCTGAGCGAAAAGCACGTTCGCCTTGTTTGCCTTCTCTGTCAAGCATTTTAACAGCAGAAAGGGTGCCATCACGCAGAACCCCACGGTAAACCATACCGAACCCTCCTGAACCCACAAGATTAGTATCGGTGAAGCCATCCGTAGCCAATTCCAACTCCTTGTATGTGAAAACTTGTACCCCTTTAAATGTTGCAGATGACAAGTTGCATTGGCTTCCTCCATATACACATCCCTTCTTCATATCTAAACCATAAATTGTTTTATTGTCAGTTTACATAAAATATTTGTATAAATTATCTTATGCCATTTCCAACATATTTTTTGTTAATTATTTTTAAATTTCAAAAAAATTTATATTCATTTACATAATTAATAGAGTATATATGGGTACTAAGTATTCAAAAACTAATTATCTAAAATAACAACGTGTCAATGTACTTTAGTCTTGTCACCTTTTAACATTGAGAAGTGATAGAACTTATAAATTCTGGTTGGAATTTTTATCTTCAAATAAAAGGTTATAAATCTTTTATAAAATGGATTGACATAATTGACTATTCACATAGAATTTCATTTCTCTCTGTTTTCTTTCTCTTCCTTCCCACATTAATGGAGTTGCTTCATACTATCATTTTGTCAGTAGTACTTTTTTAATATTTTGTAAGCTTTTGCATTTCTACGTCTTTAACACGTTAGCTAACCCATTTACTCAAATATTTAAATACTACACTATTAATAATCTTTTGGCACTTGGCTTTGTATATACATCAAATAAAAAACATATACATTTTTTTTGTCTAAAGTCGAACAAGTGAAAGCAAAGTTTGGACAAATCATAACAATATTATTTTAAAAATCATGTTTCATTACAGGAATACATAGGATAATCATTTCTTTTGCCACACATTTTTTTTCAATGTTATTTATGTTATGCAAACATAATAATTAGATAATTTCCTCAAAACGCAATAAAAACGCGTTGTAAGGGTCATTAGAAAAGTAAACTTCAAATGTAGTATATTTAATTGATTACCTTTGGTGCCATTGAATGTGATGATGCGATGAGCAACGAACATGCAATCTTGATTGCCATCATTGGTTTTCCCATTCTGTTTTCGGGAGTTTAAACGACAGAGCAATGCAACAATCAACGTAATTGCAATGAGTAAGATGACAATAACAATGGGAACCACTACTAGTAGAAAGGTGGATCCTGAGAGAATGTCGTAATGGTGGTTGTGGAGCAAACGATTCTGGTTGCCTTTGATGTGTGTTCTCGTGGGCGGTTCTGTCAAGTTTGCTTCCATTGTCACAAAACCCGAAGAAGATATGAAACAGAATAGGAGGGTCACTTGCTTTATATACAGTAGTAATGGCTTATATAAGTAACTTTTCTAAGGTTTATATAACTTTTCATGCATACTAAGACTATATATGTAGTTATATGTTTTTGTAAGTATAATTTACAAAGTGTTGATATATCAAATATTTTGGCATTCCCTACATGGGAGGTCATGACCTGTCCAAGCACGTGATTCTCGGTAGTATGTGTAATGCTTTATTTGTCTTTTGTTTTATTTTCATATGAGGTAACGTCTTAATTAGTGTTGCTTTGTAAGTTTATGGCCTATCTATATACCGCTTTGATGACTTGTACTTCATTTTATCAAAGTTGTAAAGATTTTGGATCCATTATATAGTTTTGTCTCATTCATAAAATCAGCAAATTCTTAATATATTCTTTTTTTAGTACCCACTAATATAATACTATTAAGACAGTTTCTTAAAAGTCATAGCTTGCCTTGGATTATAGTGAAAGAAAAAAAAAAGGCTATATAGCGCGCAATATAAATCTCATAAAAGAATGTTATCACTATAAATTCAACCCAAAACATTATCGCTTAGCAGTTAGCACAATGTTATTATAATAACCCTCCACATGTTTTTGTCGATGGACATGAGAATGTAAGAACGAGTTTCATCACTAATTAAGTTGATTATAAAATCAGGAAATAGTGTCATTATACAAGGCATACAATTTTTTTAATTATTTTTTATTTTTTTAACATTCAGTCGGTATACGACATCGGGAAAACTTCACCGTATAATGGTAAAGTCTTGCACGTACCTTAGACAACAAGATGTTGACCATGAGCCGTTATAAGTATTCAGAGGGAAAAGCCCAGAGTTTTTCCATTCCTAAGGATCGAACTCAAAAAATTGGGTAAAACTATGAGTGCCTCTGACCAGTTGGATTGACCTTTATTTTTTTAATTTTTTTAATTTTGTGTTTAGGAAACTCCTTAATGAGTCCTAATAAAATTATAAACCTTACATTTCTACCGTTTTATAACCATATAGGTATATTTGGTGAAAATAACTGAAGTTATGAGTTGCAACATAACACCAAAGAGTGAAGTTAAAACTAGAGGATGTAGTTGTAGGCATCACTTGTTTCTAATTTTTCTTGTAGCAACTTTTGTTTTGAAACCTTTGGAGTTTTATTTTTTAAAAGGAAAAAGCCCTAAGAGGCTAAGCCTCAATCTCCAAAAAGCTTTTAAATTCTTTTTGTTACCAAACAGCCTCATAGTAATAACTTTGTATTTAAATGAATTATATGCATCTAAACATGGATGCTCTTGTGGATGGCCATGGAGCAATTACATTTATTTAAACACTAGCTAGCAATATGCATGGTGTCTCACACAAACAACATTATTTTTGTTATAACTCTTCGAATGCATTTTTACTTGTACATAGTTTTGGACTTAACGTATGATTACATCTATATCGAAAATGCTAGAACACGACGTCTCACATGACATACTTAACTTGTAGCAACATCATATCATTTTCATAACTTTATACATACATATCATAGATTGTTTCTGATTTATACGTATTTATCTAATGATATTGTTATATATTTGTACTCTTTTAGGAATTGTCCCAAAAAAAATATTATCATCACTAGTCATCCACATCTTCATGAAAGTTTGTAATTGTTGATAGAATTTTGACTTTTAGTATCATGGGTGGAAAAGTTGTGGGGTGGCCTAGATAACTTTTGGACCATTGAATTCATTTTCAAAGAGATGTTGGGTTTTATTCTTGTAGGCTTAGGACCATAGGATTTTTATGACCGCCATTAGATAGTGCAAGTTTTCCGAGGGAATCACCCCATAGGCGCAGTGGCGGTTCGATCTTTTTGTGGCTTAAAGTGAGATTTGTTTTAGAGGCTTTTTAAAAGTCTATAACAAAAACTTTTGTTCTTTATCCGGGCTTAAAACGTTAAAATTAAACTAACGACCAACATTAATCACATATAAGAGACCAACAATTTTATATAACTATACCTAAAAATACTATACTAAAAAAATTTAAATATATATTTGAGCAATCGGTAGTAAGTAGACTAGTATTTTTAAGAGGTGTTTCTTATTATTAAAAACTGGTTAATGATTTACCTTTTTACACTTTCAACTTATTTATTTGTCAGCCCCTTCAAAAAATAATAAACTAATCAAAATAATAAGTAAATTAATATAAAATTCAGAAATATTAACAAATTAAATTCATAATAAAATCGAAACTACTAATAACTAATCTTCAAAATAAGATAGTGTATAACTTAAGGTTAAATAAATAGTAATTAAAAAGTTCCGTTAATTTAACTATAAAATAAATCATAAAGTACTATGTTTATGTATAGAATTACGGAATATTAGACAAATCTGACATGTGTTTGAAGATGTGAATGTAAAGTCTTTGTGTATACGTGTTAGTGTGTATGTGTGTGTGCGTGAGAGAGAGAGAGAGATAGAAAGAGTGAAGGGCTGAACTATGAAGTCTGAAAGCATGGAGAGAATTGTGTTTCCCGTACACCAAACTCTACACGTACAACCCTATGTTAAAAAAAGCCCTATAGTTAATAAAAAAGCCCAAAACTTAAATAAAATTTGGGGGCCTTAAACAACTGTCTAATACATATAGCTTGTTGGCCGGCCCTGATAGGCGGGTCGCTGGTGTGATGCACAAAAAGTTAACAATTTGGTTAAAAACTATCTATTCTATACTCCTTTATAAAAAAAAATGACTCCCTCTTTAAATTTAAGAACTTGATAATCTAATTTGTCCCCCACAATACATCTTTACTTCCATTCTATACACTATGACTAAAATGTTCTTAAAAAAATTAAAATCTATTCCTCCCTCACGCAGAAACGCATAACAAAAACCTTAACTCACAATTCGTCACCCTCCCCCCTCATGTGTTCTTTTTGTACTCAACTAGAAAAGGTAATGCCACAATTAATTAACACTTAATAAAAATACCGTCGCAACGTGGAGACACTTATCTAGTAGCAAAAAAAGTTTATCATACTGTTTTCTGAAAAAATCTATACCCCTTAAAAAGAAAATTATCTTGTTTGGATATACCCCTTATAAAGAAAATCTATACCCTTTATAAAGAAAATCATCTAGTAGCAAAAAAGGTTATCATACTGTTTTAACAAGCATCATCATATGTCTACTTTGTTCACATAATAGATACAGTATAATTCTTTATGGAGTATATCTGTTAGTGAACACTAAATATAAAACAGAGAAGTGAAAAATATCGAAGGTACCATAAATAGCAAAATTTACCTACCAGATTAGATGGATGAATCATACATGTTAGCATAAACTTTTCATAGTTTGATACTTGTGTAAAACAGCGTACTTATTCTAAATTTGTTTCTTACAATAGTGTATTACCTAATGAGATAGTACCATATATGTGTTTGGCGAAATTTTCACCTTAATGAATGTAGTTTCTGGTTTCGTGAAAGAGTTAAAGTCAACTAACAGAACATGCTAGAAAGAGCAAAAGGCATGATAAGAATCTTACAGTGGACACTCCTTTAAGTTGGTGGAGGGCCTTGATACGAGCTTTGACCATCCGAAAAGAGGAAGAAACCAGTAGTAATAGCAAGCGTTCCCAACACAAAGCACAGCAGCACAGTCGTTACTTTCTTTGGAAACAGTTTAACCCTCTTGTCCTGCTCTTCACGCAAACTACAAAAATCTTCAGATATGGTTTTAACCAGTACATCCAAAAGCTTCTTATATGGTGGATCAATCTCAGCTGAATGCAAAACCTGAAACATAGATAGCCTTAGATGCTTTATTAAGGATTCTAGCTTAATTGAACTCGTGTCTTCTGTTGTAGTCCCATTATTAATTACTGAATCAACGAAAGCCACATCAGCTTCATCAGTTACTGGGGATGGATGTGGAGTCTTTTCAATAGCTGTTATGCATGACAATGGAGTCCCTTCTACAGAACTAGCAATAGTAGCTGATGGTGAAATGAATTCATTCAAAGACACAAGGTAGCTCTGAAACATACAAGAGTAAATCTAAATTAATACAAGTAGTAAATTAAAACCTCGAAAAAAATAAAGAATTAGTTGTATACAACAAACAGTAATCTCTGGTCACTAGCAAATGTTAATTGAATTGTCTATCACATGACACTCATGCTACAGATTTCTTCAAATGCTCAAAGATCCAGTAACACTACTAGCAGCAACACTTGTAACTACTTCTAATCAGGAAAAAGACTTCATATCAGATAAATAAGTATCCATAATAAGGATTAAGGAATAGTCACCTGATGTTAAAAGATATGCATTAAACTTGCATCGGACAGTGAATAAGGAAAAACTGCTAATCCCTCATACAAAGAAAAACGTTACACCTAGCTATAGACCTATAGTAATGCATGTTTTTTAACAGCAATTTGGTTACTAACCTGAAAGATGTAAAAGTAACACATTAGTCGTTTTACTACAAATGCATACTATATCCCATTATGTGTCACAGATCACAGCCCCTACTCAGTTGTGACTTGAACCAGATACCAACATGAATAATTCATCACTTGGACAGTTAGAAAGGGATGTATACCGTAGGCATTCTTTGTCTTTTAATTAGTAAGCAACTAAGCATTACAACATTTCCACTATCGCAAGCTCACCAACTTTCTAGATCCCCCATACGTACAGCAATAACCATCTCACCAAGTTCTGCATCATACTAACTTCCATAGTAAATACAAACCTTAAAGTCAAGATTATATGAACATCCATGTCTTGGTCCAAAGTAACACTAATTCATTTCATTTCAATCCTGCATATTTAGAGGCAGCAGCTTCATGCCTTCATCTATAAAATTCAATCCACTCTGAACAAGACTGTACTTACATTTGCATCTTCAACTCTCTTGTTCTGCTCTAGGAACATCAGTAGTGTTTTAACTTTTAAAGCATAAACAACAACAATCTACTTGACCATCAGACCATGGTTTATGACTAATGCATCCAAGAAAACTCTCAGTCTCAACCATGGCAACTATTCAAAGGATCTAACAAAATTTTAGGTACTCATGCCGAAACAAAGCTACAACAACGTAACCCACGTACAGAGATATGCACACACAAAGAAAATCTAGCCATACCAATGACTGTTAAGCTCGTCCCTTACTTTAGTATCAATATGTCACACGTTTTAAAATATTTTGCAATTTTCAAACTTGACATACAAGATATCCACCCTCAATTGGCAAAACACAGGTACTTCTAAAATGAACAGCTCCAATGTGCACACTCTCACTTAAATGTGTGCATTGTTGATGCATTCCTAGCTTACAACTAATTCAATCCAAAGAGTAAGTCAGAGCCCTATGACATTTTAACAAAAACTAAAATGCAACTCATCTGTGAATAAGTGCTACATGAGTTAGATCAATTATCCAAACATTACAACGCATCCAAACAGTTTTTCAATGTACTCATTCCTAAGCAGCTAACTACCAAATAAATGTATTCTGAGATTATGATTAGATTGTTACGAGACACGTACAATTACACTACTTAACAAATGTGAATTTCTAATCCAGATAACGTAAATGTTTTATGTTTATATAAATAAGGCATCTCTAGCTTAAACCCCCTATCCTTTAAGTTTTCAACAAGACCAAAATTAATCTCAGCTAGATGTTTTAAGTGTTAAAGCAAACACTACTAACACCAAACAATAAATCTCAAGTTTTGTTTCAAAAAGAAAATTCATATCAACTTCTAATCAGAGAAAGCACACTTCATAAGAAAAAGCATAGAAACTGCAAATACGTCATGTTCAGATTAATGTAAATGCGCTACGTTCTAACTAAAACTTATTCAACTAGCTGACTAAGTCAACATGCCTAAAATTCAACTCAACTATCATTAAAATAGTTAAGTGGACTGAATATATATACCTCCATAGATGGCTGATCATCTTCGAAAACAAGCGAATCAGATTCCGGTGCAACTTTCTCCTGTTCCTCAGAAACCAGATTCTGCTCAAAATCTAAGCTAGTTTTGCAGATCTGCATACGCATCATCAAAATAATCAAATAACGTATACAAACAGATTCAAATCAAATAAACACAAATTCTAGTAATATACGGACTGAAAATACATCAACGACAGACGGATCGGCATCAACTGCTTCTGAAACTGACGAGATCCGATTAGTTGATTCCTTGTCCGATAAATCCAATAAGATATCGTTTTCAGTAATCGGAGTGAAAACAGAATTCAAACTCTTCTTTACGTTCTGTTACATCAAATCAATTGAATCTATTACTCCATTTGAAATATATCTCACACAAAAATATATATACACAATCTATATATGAATTCAATACGACATCGTTATCAGTAATTTCCTAATCGGAATGAAAACGAAATTTCAGTTCTTACTTACGCTATGTTGCATCAAATCAAATAGATGTCCATTTCATATAAATATGTGTGTGTATATATCTAACATCAAATCGAATTGAATTGAATTATTAATATTGAGATTGATTTACCTTTTGCTGGTGCTTTTTGGAAGAATTACTCTGTTTAGATTTAACTGGAAATTGATCCTTCTTCAGTGTTTGAATTTCGTAATGATCCTCTGCCTCTCTCATCTTTTCTTTCTCTATCTACAGATAGAGGTCTGTTTAGCGCCAATATTTCGAAATTTTGTATCTACATACCATATTGAGATTTGAGAGGGATAGGTTTGGGCCAGTTTTCTTTCAAGTTGGGCTGGGTATTGGTGACTTGACTCTTTGAGTCATTAAAGCCTATAAATGGGCTGAATTATTTTTTGTCAGACTCGGAAGACTTTGTTAAAAATATTTCGTGTTCACCAATCAAATCAAGTAATTCTTTCTCTTTTTTCTTTCTCTTTTTTCCTTGATTGGTCCACATAATATGATATATGTGTTTGTAACAATTTGTTTATAATTTATTTGTGGATCTATTGCTCTTTTCTTAAAGCATAGCACCAATGCATCTTTTAGACTTTTATTTTAGAAAAATTAACATTTGCCTTATGGCCTAGCTAGTTTTGCTTTAGTTGTAGTTGTTACAGTCTAAATGCTTTGACAATACAAATTTATTCGAAACATTATGAGCTTAGTACTAATTAAATTAGTTGATATTGACTACTAATTTTGATAAAATTAGTAAATCAATAAATC
>JANDBE010000045.1:21527106-21537208 GCA_024320915.1 Erigeron philadelphicus | reverse complement strand
AAACGATTCAGCCATTCAGGACGTATTGAGAAACAGTTATATTGAGAAACAGGGGAGCAGATCGCAACATACCACCACCTGGACTATCAAGCAATTCGGTTCTCGTTTCTTTGTTCACAGTTATACTTCACTTTTTATCTCAAGGGTTTGCAATGTGGGGTTGTGGCTGGATGATGGGTTCAGGAACTGGTAAAGCATCAAGTATTAGGTTCTTACACAGAGGTGGTCAACAAAGTTTTCCCCTTTCACTAATTCTCAATAATAACCCTCACCGGGTGGAGATTCCAAGACTCGGTGGGTTCAGCCATCTAGCAAATTTTCATACTTTAAGTATAGACCACAAAGCAGAAGTGGTTCGCAGGTTCGGTGGGAGGAAGGATGTGTAGATGATGGGAAAACAAGTATAACACATAGGCATTGAAAAGCCGTGTTGTTGTTTAACTGTTTAAGTTTGGATGCCAACTTTTCAAGTATCTCTAGGAATCCGTTCAAATATACAAACACAACTAAAGCCTCCCAGAGCCATTGCAACTCGATTCCAAAAAGATCTGCACAGTTGGCTGCTGAGTGCAGCTCTGGAAATTTGAGTGATGACATGGTGTACCAGTGTACCACAAGTGACCAGTCTGATTCTGAGTTTGGTTATCGACCTGTGCAGCACGTGAGGGTTGTAGAACTTGAGAGCACTTCTTCTTCATCAACATTAGTAGAAGAGGAGCTTTTGGATGCGATGCTTTTATTGTACCATTTGGTTCTTGCTCCTAACTTTAAGCAGGTTAGATACGCTCTTTGTTAAGTAATTGCTTAAATAGTGTAGACGGAATTATATAATTGCTCTAAATTTGTGACATTGTGGGTGTTTGGATGCATACTCCGAAAGTAATTATGCGCTTATATGATCAATTGATAATAGTCTGATAATTAGTTGTAGTAATGAGTTGTAGGAGATAGTATTTGTATGTGATTTTGTTTTTTTGGAGATTTAATAAAATTATGGAATGTGTTGTACTTTGTGATCAGTTAAACTTTAATTGATAAAATGAACATAAAATACATGTAGCTAGTGAATGAGAGAAACGATCTTTTAAATGATGATAGATAGTTGGGCGCCGACAATGTTAGAAAGTGAGGAAAGCTCAAAGCCTGTAACAAAAAAATCGGTCCAGAAATGGTCCAAGTCCAAGTCCTCAAGAATTAGGGTTAGGATTGGTTTCCTTGGGGTTTACTTGTGGTTTACTTAGCCAAAACTTATTACCATAATTAGCTTATTACTTGTGTATAAATAGAAGCGTAAACCTCAATTGTAATTAATCAAATCATAATAAAATGAAATCATTAATCACAATGAAGTCATATATCAATATGTGTTCTTTAAAGGTTGTTCAAACCCTTATTATCTTTTATCTAATAATAATAATTCTTCTATTTTTCCATATCAATTGTTAACAGACAACGCCGTTGTGTTTCTGGTACTAAATCTGGTGATAGCTAGAGTGCCCGCCAGTAGTTATGCAAGAAGAGGGATAGCTTGTCAAAATTGTTGGTCCAATGTGAAATTGGCCGGGCTGGGTTTAGTCGAAGTAATAGTTTACTTCATTGAATAGAATGACCTAATAAGGTTTATGGATCAGAGTTACACTACGGGCGACTTTTTATTCAATTGACATGTCAGATGTTAAACATAACATCATTGTGAAATTCCTGATTTGATTTTAACTTCTAGATTGTTTGGTTGACAAAATTACTGCATGACGCTTGTCTTAAGATGATGAATTGTTTTCTTCATTTCTGAATTGTCTTTATAGTACTTTCAGCAGAGGAAATGCAGTGTTATATTTGATCTATCCAGCAATCTAGCAAGGGTACTAGAGTTGTCATTGGCTCATTGCTTGTTGTGGTTCTGCAGGACTCTTTGAAGACCTGATCAAAATCCAGAGAAAGTCAACAGAGGCATGATTTTGGCGCCTCTGGTTGGTATCATCTTGAAATTTTGTTGGATGCCAGATGCTAGTGTTGTGACAGATTCCAGGGAGCAGAATGATATTGTGGGAACTTTTGCAAGTATGGACTCTGTTGTACTCTCATCTCTCAAAATACAAATTTTAACAAATGATTTAGGTATTTTCTTTGTAAGTTCATTTCCTCACAGGTTCAAGGCTACGGAAGGAGGTTACATTGTGAAGCGAATCCAGAACTCAACTCGAAACACAACAAGAATCGATCTTTAACGACATAAGATTACTAGCTACAATACTACACAGACCATTTAAAACTAATGAAAAATTAACGAAACCATTCACAGAAACGTGAAGCGACTTGGGAAAAGTCAAGTTATGGAAGCTATCCATATTGCCATGAATAAGGCTATGGAAATAACACCAAGAAAGATCCAAGGAAAGCAGATCAGTGACACTAAATATCCAATGTGGCACGAAACAATTGAAATTGTTAGAAGAAAGATTGATCAAGGAAAGGGAGGTAATATTAAGAAAAAGAACATGCGGATTTATATCCACAATATGATAATCTGATAAATGCAGTTCGGTCAAAGAAGGGTCTCTCCTTGTTAACTTAGGTTCAACAACCTCAACTAACAAAGTAACAATAGTGTATCTGTATCATAATGTTTTTAATATAATTTACTCTTTGATACATCTGAGATCTAACAATTAAACATAATGGATATACTCAAAAACAAAAACCTATGGTTCTCAATCAACTTAAGGCTTTGATTACAGGTACGGCTTTGTTGGGTTAATGTCCAACGAGTCAAATAGGTAAGCATATTGCAAATCAACAGACTAGATGGTCCACAGGTATAGCATGTAATTGGAGTCTTTTGAAGCAACATGACCTAGTCTAGCTTGACCAGTTAAATAGGGCATAATGCCCATATTGCAAATTGTATCACTATTGTGACTAATAGTCGAATCGATGTGAAACAAAAGTTTCCAACAATGACTTAAAAAAAAACTAATTTACATAATAGATAGAATGACATTGTATAGTTAAGAGCTGATAATCATATTCAAAATAATCAACCAAACAGCCACTTTGGTTTATAAAACTAACTACCTTGTATGTTAACTCCTCATATAGTTCAATCCTGTCAATAGTACCTGCAGAGATTCAAAATCAAAAAATAACATTATTATACATGAATAAAGATCCTTCAAAGTTGGTTTCAACTTTCCTAATAAAGTTGGAACCATCCTGACTATTGATTTTATGATCAAGATTCAAAAGATCACATACATCAAAAGGGTTAATAACATTTTAATCACTTAACTTTGATACTAAAATCGTTTTAACCACTTAACTTTTTTTTTTTCAAACAATATAACTTTAAACTTTGAAAAAATAGATGTTTAAACCATTAATCTTGGAATTTGAATCATTTAAGCACCTAACCTTAAAACCATAATCCTTTTAATTGCTTAACTTTTATTTAAAATGGTATAAATACTTAACTTTATCCAATTTGACCTGTCCAATAATCAATTTAATAACTTCACTAGGGCCTTCAACTCAACTAGGGCCTAGGGTTGACAAACTTCGTCTAGTGTGATAAGCCACAATCCATAAACCTATATAACATATTTGACCTGTCCAATAATCAATTTAATAACTTCACTTTAATTCAAAATGGTAAAAACGTTAAACTTTTTTCAAGTTAGTGTTTTTACCCCTTAAACCTTCAACTGAAATAATGTTGACAAAATTCATGTGACATGTGTAACGTCAATCCACCCCGTCAACCCCATATACTAATTAGTTTCATATTTTAAACATATTCCATAAGATTATGGGTTTATGGGTTATTAGTTGCTACAAATCGAATATTGCCAGCTCTAGTTTGGTTGAAAGTTTAAGAGGGTAAAAACATTAACTCCGACTAAAGTCAAAGTACTTTTACCACTTTGATAAGAAGTTAAGTGGTTAAAACAATGATGGTTTTAAAATTAGAAGTTAAATGGTTAAAACGATTATTGTATAAAGGTTAGGTGATTAAAACATGATTACCCCTACATCAAAAAGCTACAATATATTATTGTACATGATCAACCTAACCCAACCCATTCTTATGTTTAGACCACCCAACCCAACCCAGCCCAACTCATTTTTCGAAAAGAATGTGAAAGATACCTTACATTCAACTACCCTGATTCTGATTCACCCCTTGCTGCAGAGTGTTGAGTTGCGTCATCAGACCCTGAATCGTTTCGTCCCTGTTCTGAATCGTTTGGTTAGCTAAGTTCAGTTGGTTAGTTAGGTTCGCCATTTGTTGAGTTAACTCTTCAATGCGGCCAATTGAGCCTCGGACTAAGTCATTATTGCTCAACTCTATCTCTTGTTCCAACATATCTATAAACCGTAATCTGTCCGCCGCGGCAGGGATCATTCTCAGTCGGTTGGCGATATGAGTTGGCTGATAACGCCGGGTCAACACGGTTACCCGTTCAATGTCGGCCGGCGTGGCAGGCGCCGGGAAAAAACCGGGGACAAGACAGCTAACGTTGCATTGTCCGAGACCCAGTTCTCTGCAAAATGCACAACTGTTGTTGCCTGCCATGGAAATTCTGATGAGGGAATGGAAGAGACAACTGCTGCTGGCTAGGTCAACATAAGATAAAATCAAATAAACAAAGTAATGGTTTTTTCTTTTATAATTGGTGTGTCTTGGTCGTTTCAAATAAAAGAAAGTAAGGGAATTTTGGCCTTTGGGCTGTGGAGTGATACGGCCCAAATTACAAAGTAACAAATACAAAAGTCTGGTAGTCTTGTGACTCTTGTCGAGTCTTCCGATTTATAGTTTTACTAAAACTAATATGCGTATGATGTACGGTAGTTATACACAATGTATCATAAAAAATTCGAATATGACACATACATGATTTATGAGTATGAAATAAATTGTGGTTAGAGTAAACTGGTGATCGAGTCTAAATTATAATAAACAATACTGATAAGTATAATACATGTTTAGTTAGAGTTTTTGAAATATCTTAAATTTTTACAATCACATCAAATTTGAAACTTGTAAACATAGTGGATGATGACAAACTGCCTTATGATTTTGGATCGTAAAGTTAAATTTCTGAAGTCTTCATGTTAATAACGTATGATAAGTAATATAAGTAACAAGATTTGAATAACTGAAAAAGAAAAAAATAGACAATTTTATTAATGAAAAACGATCAATCAAATAAGTTTATCATGTGTTTTGTATTTATAAGCTAAAAATTAGAGTTTAATTCTAAGTATAATAAGGAAATTGAATAAAAGCTAATTGAATAAAATAAATAAATTAAAAGGACACGTATCGATCAAGGATTACGCCACATGTTATTTAAAGAACATCTAGTTTATTGTTAGATACACATTAAAAAAAGTAAATAAGAAAAACAACGTTTTACTTATAGTCTACAACTAGTCATGAAAAATCTTGCATTAGAAATTATACCTATGTGATGTGGCTGTTAAAACTAGCTACTCTGCTGGACAAATATTGTTATTTTGTCACGAACCATATTCAAACAATGTCACTTCAAACAATTACTATTTATCAGTATTTATCATCAAGATGACATCGTTGTTTGACATACCAACAAGGTGTTAGTCAAAAGATAAAGGAAAAAAATTGATAACCTTAAGATCTCAAGTTTGATCTTCACTTGGCAAAAAAAAAATAATTCATTTAAGGGTACTAATCACCAATGAACTAGATCATATGGGGGTTATAATGAAAGTATTGTATCGGAATCATACGGCTTATACAGAGTGAGCCGATGGGTATACAAGTGTGGTAGGGTCTAAGGTTCCCCACCATTACCCTTTTTTTCCAACGTTGTTCGCAAGGGCGGAGCCAATAGGGGGACTGGCGGGTGTTTAGCCCCCGCCAACCGTCCATATTTTTCATTGCCAGACTAGCTTATAGCCAAATAATACATTGGTTTTCTTCGAACTAAACCACCCTCAATCTATAAATGTTTGACTTTTACTTATGACAGTGCAAGTAAAACCTTTACATTAGCCCCATAATAGTAAACCTTCGTAATAAAATTCTATTTTACTAACATTTTACTAAATGATTATTATCTTCACGTTATATTGTATACAACGATCGGTAAAAAAATATGGTTGAGCCCTCCTTAATGTTAATTCCTGGCTCCGCCTCTAGTTGTTCGGCTCGAGGTAGCGGGATCCGGTTTAAACCAACGACGATCATCTATGGAGTTACGACCTTACTATTTGACGGTGAGAAGGTTTCTTTCTATTCGAAAGTCACATGTAATTCATCTATCAAGATGACAAGATAACATTAATATCATATATTATCTACCAACATGACAAGATGTCATCTAATCATATCTACAATTTACCTATATTTATAAACCAAAACGACAAGATTATAATGTTATCTACTTGTATTTAAAATTTACTTGCATTCATCTATCAAGAGGACAAAATAACATTAATGTCATTCATTATTTACTTGTTATTTTCTATTTACATGAATTCACCCAATTCAGCTTATAAGTCGTCGCGTTGAATTTTTTTTCTTCCAATTCGGCCATGTACATCATAACTATGGATCAAACTTCTTGACTTATATTTTCAGAGTTTAACTACTTTAATTCTAACATGTTTGTTAATCATGCTTTGTTAATCATGCTTTGTTAACTTGACGTTATTCTAAAATCACTAACCACCGCTACATAAAACGTAAGACACATTGAAAGTCGTAATTTCATTGCGCAAAGGTTTCCCAGCTTCTACTCCTAAATTCTATTTTCATAAATTGCATCAACCTTCTTCTTTTTTTTTTTTTTTTTACCGAATTTAGTTTGCTAAAAGGAAAAAAAAAAAAAAAAAAATTCTCAGTTTTTCAAGGTAAAATAGTGGGACACGGAGAAATCAATTTCTCGGCCTTTGTAATAAATCCTCACCCAATTTCATTTCTTTTACATTTTATTTATCTAACCATTTCATTTCACTAGATTTTTCTCTACCAAACACCTCCTTACTAAATACTCGTATTACTGTACCACGAATTCACGAATCGACAAAATATAATGGGGACAAAAAGCCAATGTAGCCTAATGGGCCGGCCCATGATAGCAATCTTAAAAAAGTTTGCCAATGATGAAATAATCCAAGTTTATGAGGTACTGTGAATCCAAGTCCTTGTTTTACTGGGAGAACCACTTGGTGGAACCGTATTTCAATTGATATTACTGGATTTTATCTGACGTTTTATCTTATGTATAAGAAAAAAAAAAAAGAATCTGTGTTTGAAGTTGATATCTATATGGATTGTAGTTTTTATTGATCGACATGTGACACATTTAAATAATCCAAGTTTATGAGTTATTATTAGGAACGTTAATTAATATATATGTTTAGGGAGAATTTCATATATACCCAACTCTGACATACTAATTACATATATACCCAATTAAAATTAACAATATCATATTTACCCAACTTTAAATAACATTCTATCATATTTACCCATTTTATAAAATGAGTTAAAAGTATATTTACATCAACAAATTGTCTATCTTTCTTTTAAGAATAAATAAAAGAATAGTTTATTAGCTCCTAACCAACAACCAAATAAAAGAATACGAGTAGTTCATTTGAATTATATAGTTGATACATAAATAATAAGCACCGTAGGTTTGTTGTGTAGTTAGATATGATAGCGCATAGTACATAAGAAGCTTATGTGATGTAAAACTTAATCAGTTTAGGGGTGTTTTGATTTGGGTGTTGGGTCATGATGAAATATTTTAACTTTATAACACTTTACCTACCTACGATGTTAGTATTTATTTGAGAACTGTGGTTATAATTAAATATAAGTATATTACTTATTTGAGATTTATTTTTTCCAAATGTATTGGACCATGATTTTTTTATAACTGTCGAACATAGTTCTGGGAGTGATACCACTAAGGCCGAAATCCTATATAGATTCCCACATCCATATTAGCAATATAACATAACCCATAGTTAAAACGACATGGGTACGAGATTAGCACCATAATCGAGTACTACTTTGTGTGATAGTTTAAGTTTTGTAGCTGCAATGCTTATGTATTCATCTTTGATTTCAATTGCAATCGCAAACACAAGCAATTTGTTGATGTAAATTTACTTTTAACTCATTTTATATTAGAATGGGTAGATATGATATAATATTAATTAAAGTTGGGTAAATATGAAATTTTTAATTTTAGTTGGGTATATATGTAATTAGGATGTTAAAATTGGATATATATGAAATTCTCCCTTGATTTTATGGTTAAAATTGGATATATATATAAAATTGGATATATATGAAATTCTCCCTTGATTTTATGGTTAAAATTAGAATGCTAGGTTTCTTAACCTATTAATAAAAAGGTATTCTATCCCGATGATTTCATGAGAAACTTAATAGAGAAAAATTCGTTTGTTAGAGGCAAGGGTGGATGATGAAATAAAACACAACTATTGAGATATGTGGTAATAAAAAAAAAAACATACGGTGCAAAAAGCTAATTTCGACAATAACAACGGCTATTTGTAAAATTAACTCTTTTTTTTTATTAACTCCCAACTAAATATGCTTTCAGTGTGAGTTTTGAGTGAGAAATTTGTTTCACTTGACACCTAGGTAATTTTTTGTCTTTGTTCGCAATTTGCAAAATTTGTAGAATAAAAAATTCATTTTTGAAAAGAGCGAATTGAAATTAAACTAGAAGGTATCTGCGTAATGCGTTGCCAGCAATACATAACGCGTGAGATATCATCGTGGCGTTAATTTGAAACAACATTTATAAGGAAACAACATTGTGGCATTAATAGAATTTTATATTCTCATTATATTAGGGATTAATTAATAGCGAAATTATTATGGTACTAATTAATAAAATTTTATATTCTCATTATATTAGGGATTAATTAATAGCATAAGGGTTAATTAATATAATCTTATGCTCAAAAAAAAATTAATAGAATCTTGTATTCTCATTAGGATTAATATATTTGATTTTGCAATTCGTTCTCATTATAATAGTGATTAATATATTTGATTCTGCAATTCGTTTCCCACATAAAACTTCAAAGTTTGATAGCCGAAACAAAAACTAATGAAAATGTTACAAACGTACAAAACAACTCGTGAAGTCCGACCGTACAACGCACGGGGCCTTCGCTCTAGTATAAAAAATCTAAATATCTTTGAAACTATTTAGCGTAGGAGTAATTTTTGGATCATTACTGATCCAGATTTAAAAGAAATTATCTGATCGTATCTTCTATTTCATAAAAAAAATATATATATATTAATAAACTTGCTATATTTTTGTATCTTCAGTAAAGAAAATACCGGAGGAGGATTCGCAATTTTTTAAACTTATAGAGAATGTTTCTTGTGATCTTTTGGTTTTGATATGTGTAATACTATATAAGTTTTTTATAGTGAAAAATATAAAAATAAAATAAAATAAAGTAGTGTGATTTGTATCAGTATTAAACATTTTGACCTCTGAAGACAGAGCTCATAGGTTCGACCTTCATCACATATAAAGGCTGGAGATTATTTACTACCATTTAGGTAAGAACTGGAAACAGTTTTTTTTATCTTGAGACGATAAGGTCTGTCAAAATCTTATCATTATCATTTCTCATACATCGTTAAGGTATTAAACTCGTAGTGAGCAGCTTTTTGTTTTATATATAAATATTTTGGAAATTGGAGTGTTTTGTAGCTGCATTTAAATAAGGAGGATTAAAAGTTATATTAAAAATGGATTAAAAAAATGTGAAACGTCGTTGAGAGGTGGAATGCTTGCACTTTGACGTGGAATCTTTGTCTCATAGTAAGTATTCATATTCATATTTGTTTTATAATATCCCAAAATAAATAGTCCACTTTCAAAAGTAAAATCTTAAATTTATTATTTTACCCTTAATATAAATTTTCAAAAATTACAGTAATTTATAGAGTATGTGTAGAAATAAGAACAATATGCACATATCGTGTCCGACACGACACGATAAGACACAAATACGATAGGGTTAAACACGAACACGACACGATAGTTAATCG
>JANDBE010000045.1:21418427-21428734 GCA_024320915.1 Erigeron philadelphicus | reverse complement strand
ACACATTTAGCATGGTCATGTTATAGTTCATATATCAACATTAATCCTTCACCTGATAGTTTTGTTTGGTATACGTCTACAGATGGCCAGATCTCGAGTACCAGGAGTAACGGTAGGAGTAGCTCCCTCATTCAGAAGTGCTGAACGTGCTGAGAAACGTAGGGAGGTAATCCCTCACTTTAACTTGCATATATTTAAAGTTCGGATAACAATCATCTTATGAAACTGTGCATCATGTAAAAAGATTTAGTAAGCTGATTACCTAACTAATTACATTTTCTTCTTGTACCCGGTTCTTTTTCCAGTTCTATGCAAAGCTAGAGGAAAAGCAGCAAGCTATGGAGGCAGAGAAGATGGAGAGTGAAATGAGGGCCAAGGTAACCTATTGCTATACTTGGCTATGTGTATTGATTTACCTATAAATGGGTCGCTTTGGTTGTATTATTCTTCCTACGGGTCAAATAGCTAAAATTTTAAAATTTAGCTGCAAATGAAATGAGCCCAGAAATAGTATGTCTAAATTTCTAATTGGTATAGGTTTGTAATCTTATCTACAGTATTACTTAATCATATCATTACAAATCTGAACAAATAAAAAAAACGAGGGAGGGAGGAACAACACGACCCATTTTGACATGTAAAAAGTTATTTGCTGGCCCGTTACCTACAAACCCACCCATTTTGCTATCTGTAGCCCCATTTTGTAATATGGCTTATATTTTGAAGAAAAAAGTTCATTTATCTTGGACGAAAATTATGGCAATGGCAGGAAGAGGCAGAAGCAGCTATAAAGGAGATGCGAAAGAACTTGTATGTTAAAGCACATCCCGTTCCAAGTTTTTACCGTGAGGGACCTCCGCCAAAGGTTGAACTTAAAAAGGTACTTGTATCTTGTTTTCTTTTATACGTTTCTGTGAGTGTTAAAATTCCAAAATTCATCTACACTTGAAACTCGGTTCATGTTATTTAACATTCTTGAGTGGCAGATGCCTGTAACTCGGGCCAAATCACCCAAATTAACCCGGGGTAGGAGTTGCAGTGACGCACATTGTTTGTCCGTGGAAGACAAGTGCTCCGCTTCAAGGAATACACCTCTTAAGGGACGACGTTGTGTAACTCCAAATCCTAGTAGGAATAAGTAGGTACAAATTTATTGATCACCCTTAACCAAACAATGGAAACCCGGCTACTAAACTTCATCTTTAAAATCTACCCGAGATGAGTAATAGAGACTTGGATCTTGATTCTTGAATTTCACTAGAAGTGGTTATGTACAAACTTCATATGGGTATATATTGTTGTATATTATTGTAAATTTTTTATGACATTGTTACAACATTTGATTACATTAGAATTAACATACTTGTGGCAGAACACTATTATATTGGTTGCAACTTACAATGATACTAATCTATGTTACTACATGAATAATACATACATGAGTAACATGAGTGAGTCAACTGAATAAGAGAGCTCACAATGCCCTTCACGAGCCTTGGGCATATGGTTGAACCCAGTCAAGCAACCACAAGCACACACCACCATGTGTGACTCGTGGTTTTTCTAGTCGTGCAGCGAGCCTGAAGGGCGACATAATTATTAGACGTGATTCTAACCACGAGCTCAAGTTTATTTATTTATTTTTTCTTTCTCCCCCTCACATTTAGTATGACAAATAAAAAATAAGTGAGTTTGAGACTAATGGTCGTTTAGTGATGTATTGAGGATGTTCTATGAGATTAAAGATTAAAGTGAAATGTGACGCTGACAAACACTAGTGGTGCTATGTGCCGTGTGATCGGAAATTAAGGGCCTTCTGTACTCTAATAACTTTATTAAATTTTCAATTAAGTTAAATTACAACTATTACTACAATAACTTTATTTAAACCGAAAAAATTATTTTGTTCTTCTTGTTGTAGAACATAAAGTATAAATAGACATAAACGAATTAAAAGTGATATTTGTACAAATGTTTTTAATATGTCTACCACATTGTTATATTAATACGAGTAACTTGTATAGTACCCAATATAAGTTATACTTTGTGGTAAATATTTCAATAAATATAGTACAAGTATTACCAAAATGTTCTTCGACTTGCATTGTTTTACCCACCTTATTAACTGAATCTAACTTGACATCTAAATCGGGTAAAAATACTTAATTCGTCACCAGCTTGGTCAAATGTGTTTAACAAGTCATATGGGTTTTAAGTTGGGTTCATATTATTTTCAAGTCAAATAGGTCAAATGTGTTTGGATTGATCAGTCAACATATTAACCCAAATAGTCAACCCAGACCCGAAACCAAAAATATCAACGGACCAGCCGGTAAAAATTATTCAACCCGGTTCTTTGATTTAACCGGCAAGTTTTTAATAATAAACGTAAAACATTTTAAAACCCCGGCCAAGTAGTTTCTCGAAATTCCTTTTTTTTTTTCTTTAGGGTTTAAGCCAAACACAGAGCGAAACAAACACCATGGCTGGCCCTGATGCTTCCGATGCTCTTGCAGGTTATACATACATATATCTCAGTGTATCTATATCTATTTATATCTATATAAATCATTATCTAACAAATAACTACATAATTCTTATCTTTCAGTTAGAGAAAAAGTTAAACAGATTCTTGATGCTGCAGTTACTGGAAACCTTGATTTCTTAAAAAGTACTTATTTTTCTCCCTTTTTATATATTTTTTTACTTTTTACAGTTTTTACTTTTTAGTAGTTTATTATTAGAATCTGTTTGTTATGTGTAGTAAAATCCCAAATGTGTTGGAAAATTTTATAGGTGTAGCTTCACAATTAGATGAAGGTAAAGGA
The DNA here is from genome assembly GCA_024320915.1 of Erigeron philadelphicus. Lineage (NCBI taxonomy): Eukaryota > Viridiplantae > Streptophyta > Magnoliopsida > Asterales > Asteraceae > Erigeron > Erigeron philadelphicus. The sequence continues at coordinate 21,425,906 of JANDBE010000045.1, read as the reverse complement.
CTATCGCAAACCATAGCGAGTATTAAGGATGCGAATAAACGGGGTGTTCTTCATTTTGCGGCGAGAGAAGGGAAGATCGACGTTTGCAAGTATTTGTTGGAGGAGTTGAAACTTGATGTTAATACTAAAGATGAGGATGGTAAATGATTTTTTTTTTTTTTGTGTGTGTGTTTGTTTGGTTATGTTGTCCGAATGCTAGAATTGTACTCGTGCGATTTGGAGGTGACACATAGTTTTAGGTAGGGGTGTAAACGGTTTAGTTTGGTCGGGTTTCATCAATAAAGTTGGACAAAACTAGTAACCCTGGTTTTGAATAAATAACCTGCTTATAAAAACAACGCTTATTCGTTAATAAGCTCTTTACGAAAGAATGTTATTGCTTATCTGCTTAAAACAAAAGAAGCAATAAGTAGATAATAAAAAAATCAATCCCAAACACTCTGTAACATATGAATATAACAAATATTTAAAATGTATCAAGACTTTCATCTCATGATTTTAAAATTTTTTGAAGTGCTTACAAAAAAAATCAAACAACAAAATGTATCTAACAATCATTTGATAGAACAATATATTCTGATTGTGCGATGTGGCAGTGACACATAGTTTTAGGTAGTTTAAAACCAGGGTGGCAATTTCGTAATGGTGGTGTAAGGACTGTAAGAGATGGGCAACATGTTGTATTGTTTTTGGGCTGGAAAATGGAATGATGTGGCGATGTTTATAAAATTGAACTGGGAATGGAGTTGATGTGGCCCTTTCCTATCGGTGTTACTTAATTTTAACATGGTGAAGGGGTTTTGTCTATATTAACTGTATAGATATAGATAGTGGATTTTTTAAACATTTAATTTTATCTTTTAAGGTGAGACACCTCTTATACATGCTGCAAGACAAGGGCATACCACGACAGTCAAATATTTTATTGAACATGGTGCTGATCCTTCGTTATCGAGTGAATTAGGAGCCACGGCTCTTCATCATGTTGCCGGAATAGGTGAGTTGCTTTATTATCATTGTTACAAATTTAACTATTCCGTTTATGTATACGATTCATTATTTCATTCTTGAAAATCTGTATTATTGGACTAAATATGAGCGATATCTTGTAACTTGAGAGTTATTAGTACATGCATATTTGAAGTATAATATTTAATGTATAGTTTTTTTACTTTTTATTTGAGGAAGTTTAACATGAACATATGCAAATTAATGTTTGCAGGACATATTGAGTTGATGGAGTTGTTGATATCCAGTGGTGTTGATGTTAATTCACAAAGCGAGTCTGGCACCCCACTGATTTGGGCTGCTGGTCATGGACAGCAAGATGCTGTAAAGCTTTTATTAGAACACAAGGCTGATGTAAGACTTCGTTGATGGCTGCTTATGTTCCTTTTGTTTTTGTAATTGTTATATAATTTTATGGGATTGTTAGTTATGCAACAGATTTTACCAAACAGTAAATGCTAGTCAAGGTATGTTCTATTAAAGGCAATGCCTTAGCTAAATAAGTAAGAGGTTTTGATAAGGTAGACTTGTCTAGGATTTGTTAAGTATTCTGAATGACAAAATTACCATCTCTTGATCGTTTTTAGCCGAACGAGTATTTGATGAAGCTATATATTCAATTGTTGGATGATTGTAATGCAACATTATCTGATGATAACCTAAATGATCAAACCCCAATCTATCTTTCATAATGAAAATACATATCTTTCTACTATAAAAGAAGAGGGTGTGTGGTGGGTCGTTTATACCTTTTCTACGGTTCTTATATACATGTATGATGTATGTACATATATATATATATATACTTTCATAAACACATGGTGATTGTTTTGCAGCCTAATATTGAAACTGATGATGGCATTACTCCTCTGCTGTCAACTGTGGCTGCAGGCTCGCTTCCATGTTTAGAACTGTTAGTTGAGGTACATGAGGTTCATTTGTGATCCAGTATGCCATATTTTAGTTCATAAGCATAGCATGCCAAATAGCCGGTACCTCAGACGGAAATTTGGGCATGATCTTTGATAATAATCTCTTGCCATATAACAATGTGAAGCTGTCGTATTGTACCTTTGACATTGTTTATGTTATAGCATTAATATTGATGACTTACATTTATAAAGAAATTTAAATCTCATTGTATGTTTAAGTTTGTGATATTCATCTTTGCAGTTTTTGATATTATCATCATGTTTGGTACACTTAACTATACCATTGAATCACAGGCAGGTGCTAAAGTAAATATTATTGCTGGTGGAGCAACTCCACTGCACATTGCTGCTGATATTGGTAACTCAGAATTGATCATGTGCTTGCTAAAAGCTGGTGCTGATCCCAATATGACTGATGAGGTTAGTCACACTAATTTGCAACAGCAATTTCTTGTCATTTATCTGGTTACTGTCTATCACATCATTGTCATGTTTGCTAACTGCAGACCAGGTATGAATAACTCATAATTGGTTCTTAAATAGAACATGTATATAAAATGATCTCAAACTCATAAGGGGCAATATAAAGTAAACCAACATTCATCTATACCAAAGCTCTCTTATCCAATTGTGCTTAGGGTGAATAAAACTCATTTGTAATTTTGTATATTACATTGTTATGGCATGCGCTCATAGAATCACACACTGCTCAGTTGGTCTTGGTCTTCTCATCTTCTCATCCCTCTCTATATAGTTGTATCATATTATACGGGTGAATGACTTGAAAAGAAAGAAGAAAAGAAATAAGGTAAAAAAGTCTATGGTTGACAGAGGAGACGTGCAAAGAGTGTGGGTGAAATTAATGGCATGGTCACCAATGCCAGCCCATATATAATATATATATATATATATATATATATATTTTAATCCATTGAAGTCTCAACTGTTAATATTCAAATATAAATCTGATACAATGATATTTTTATCTTTAGTTATTACTAATCAAGTTAAACTTATTACATAGCTTCAAGCTTTAACACTTTTTATCATTATAACATCTTGATTTTGATCTCCTTTTGTGTAGACCAAAGGTTTACTTTGTTATATTTTACATTTTAGATTATATCGCTGATATATATATTATATATATATATATTACATATTATTTCCTTCATAATTTAGGGTCCCCGACATATCACCGATATATCGCCGCTACGTCCGACACATCGTTTTAAGGGGGTCGACCGAGACGATATCAATAAACGATAATTTACAACCTTTTTTTTTTCTTCATAGGATGGTCTAAAGCCAGTACAAGTTGCAGCTGCGAGAGGTAATCGGAATGCTGTTGAGATACTTTTGCCCTTGTCATCTCATGTTGAAACTGTTCAAGATTGGACTGTTGATGGTATAATCAAACATATGCAATCTGAAGTTGGCAAGAGTCAGGTACCAACTAGAATCCTTTTCTGCTGTTTTGCCTGTTTTAAATTATATAAACAGTGGTTCATTTCTTGGTGTGCTGGCATCTGACTTTGAACGTATGTAGTAGTCTAGCATGATTGGGATTTCATGTTTTCCGTTACCTTAATTTTGGTGTTTCCTTTTTGTTTGTGTTAGGATGTACATGGTTTTGTTTGGTTGGTTTTGATTAAATAGGCTGGATAAACTGGACCAACCAAACTGTCCACAACCAGTTCAGTTTTGGTTGGTTTAATGTTTCGGACAAGTTAATGACTAATACATTTGTGAAGCCTCGCTAATAGTTGGCTTTAAAACTGATATATAACAAATCTATAAAATAAATATCAGCATGAAGACTCTTACGTATAACTTCAAAGCCATTCTAAGTTTAAACTACATAAGTACCCCCATTGTTATTAAGAAGACTAAACATCTTATGACTTCAAGAAACCATTGTATTTACATTCATCATAGTTTTTTAAAATAAATATACATATTCGATACCATTAAAGGGATAGTAACGGGATCGAACTTGGGTGGGTTTTGTTTAGTAAAAAGGGTTGCTAGTCAATTGACATTCTATCCACCAGCACATGTATAATACAAAAAATTGTTTATGATAACCTCAGTTGGGTTCGGTTTATATGGTCTATATATAGAGGGAGGGATTCCCTCAAGTTTGCTCAACTTGACTAGTCAGGTTGGGGAGATCTTGACCATTGAATTTTAATCAAAGGTCCAGATTAAAAGGATCAATATTGAATCTTGACCTTTGATTATAATCCAATGGTCAAGAAGGTCAAGATTCAAAGGATCATCATTGAATCTTGATCTTCGATTACAATCCAATGGTCCAGATTTGCTTTACTTGACCCCTCAAGTTGAAACTAACTTGAGGGGGTCCTCCATCCATATGTAGAGGCAAACTGTTAACCAAACCGCTCAACTTGGTTTGAAATTTTTCAACCCACTGGACTAACATTTGCCTTTTCAGACCAACCAAGCAACCCATAGTTGTTAAAGGCGTGTGCCTAGGTGCAAGGCGAGGTCCAGGCTCACATGTATCACCTGATAACCTAGGCCCAATGTGTATTAATAAAAAGCGATTTTTGGGGTTTGGAAAAATATGTTTCATATTCCAGAGAAAGATATCACGTATATTATGGGTATATCAGAGGAGAATCTTAGTTCCATAAATCCCAATTATCAATATCTTTCATCAGACTCTTCTTCATCTAAAAGGTCTGGTTTCTAGTTAAATAAGTTTGGAACATTAGTTTTCAACAATTTGGCTTGAACAATTTGTGTTGAACACTTGATCTTTTTAGGTGAATGCATTATGGGTCCTTTTAATGGTATTTAGTAATTTGAATGGCTTTTGGTTTGTTGTTTTACTTAATTGCACTTTATTTACCCCGAGCCTGCCCTTTTTTGCGTATTGCGCCTTGCATCCCATTTGAAGTCATATCGCATTGAGTGCGCCTTCGCTTTTGACAACTATGAAGCAACCCCACATGTTTTGGTTTGGATGATTTGGTCGATTTTGACAGATTGAACACCCCTGGTTTTAAAGATAACTTACCCCTGAAAGTTCGACCAACATAATGAGATAGAAAGTTGCTATACCTTTTAAGCCATCGAAAAAAGCGGGACCAAATGATGTTTAACGATATGGCAACCTCACTTTGCCTCTTCCTTCCTGTGTGTGTGTGTGTGTGTGTGTTTACTGCGTGTTATAACATTGATAGTTTGATACTAATATGAGGTTAACTTTTCAGGAATCAGAAGGAAATACAAGAGATGTTAAGTCGCGAAGTGATAATACCATTCCGGCCAAAAAAATGCCTGAGGTACCATTCTGAATTTTTTTTGAAGGCAAAAGATTCTTTTGTTTAATTATTCTAGTGGCTGCTAGTGTTTGACTGTCATATGAATTTTGCTTCATTTGGATTTTAAGATTTTGATTAAAAGTTAGGGCCTACCTATGGAAGAATGTTTATATTGTAAATACAAAGATAAACTTTTAAGATCATAAATTTTCTTTCCACTTTTGACATTAAAAAGTCTGCTTATGTTTTAGGTGACATCGGAGGCAAAGAAAAAAGCTGCTGAAGCCAAAGCAATAGCAGATGATGCTTTCAGACGGAAGGAATATGCGATGGCTGTAGATTCTTACACTCAGGTATGTTTGTTCTTTGTGTGTGCTTTCAACTGTAATTTTAGATTTCCTGATGTACAGAAGCGCACCTACTGATAAATTTCTAGATAAATGGACCTTAACAACTGACTATGCTATGTTCTTTGATCACTTGTGACATTGTCTGCTTGCCATAGGCTTTGTGGTTGAATGTAATCGAGTCATAACAATTATCAACCAACTAATGCAACAATATCAATGAATTGGTTGTTAACAGAATAATTTGAAGTCCACTATTGCAAAGAGACTATTTTACTTGTTTATCAGCAATAAAACAATAAACAGCTTTTCAGATTGATAGGAAGTTGCTTTTAAAGGTTGGGATGGATTGTTACCTAATTCTTTGGCAACCCTAAGAAGCATTTGCAATGGGGACCTGTTGTACATATTTCATATGTGCACAAGCCATTAACAGTTTCTGTTTTTTTATTCAAGTAAAACCACCTGAACCTGTAGGTAATTGTGGAAAGTTGTTGAGAAAATAAATTGCTAGAGTCCAATACTCCAATAAGGCTAATTTAATTTTATGCTTTCATTTTCTCATACAGCTTTTTGCAAATGAGTATATTGTCTTTTTTTTGTCTATCAAGAAATCTAATCTTTCCATGGTGGCCTTTGAATAGGCAATTGACTTTGACCCGAGTGATGCTGCTTTGTTTTCTAATCGGAGTCTATGCTGGTTACGCCTTGGGCAAGCTAATCAGGCATTAGTGAATGCACAATCCTGTAAGGAATTGAGGCCCAAGTGGATTAAAGCTTGGTATCGAGAGGGTTCAGCTTTGCGTGAGATGAAGGCATGTTATGTTATTTGTTCAGTTTAAATAATTTTAATCAGTTTGCTCTAACAGAATTTTAAGGTTTAATCATTCACTTCCTCTCTCCACTGCAGAAGTTTGAGGACGCAACAAATGTATTTTATGAGGGAGTTACACATGAGCCTGAAAATATGGAGCTTGTAAAGGCTTTCAGGCAATGTTTTAAACACACATGCTACTTCAATTGACACCTGATCTCAAACTTACATTGTGTTCTAGGGTGATACACATTAATTAAATAATAACAGTTCAAAACTCTTACACAATTGTATAAGTCTCATAGCTATAAGATACACAAAATGCTTGTCTGTATAGAGCTGGATGATATCGTGTCTTTGTGTTTGAGGGAATCAGGAACACTGCACAGGGAAATAGTCGCATGTTTGACAACGGAAAGGTTGTGGTGTTGTAAGGAGACTAGTTGGGTGGTTTCTTGAAATAATGGTTAGATGATGATGTTTAACAAGTGGATATTAAAAGTTCTTTAAGTAACTGAAATAGGTTCAAGGATCATAACTCTTGATATATGGTTCATGGACGATCTGATGAGTTTTTTCAGCACTTTAGCATATGATGATATTGTTAATTATTTTTAATTTTGATCATTTCTCTTTGGTGATTCAATATGCCTTACATTATTGTCCAGTCCATTATTAACCATTACCATTTGTCTCTGTTAACTTTAGAAAGGACTTAACATAAGTGCACCTGTTTTCACCTATATACTTGCTTGATCATGCAGGTTTCTCTCCAACAAGTGACAGTTTTGGATCATCCAGATTTCCAGGTTTTATTATTTGGCCTTTGATAATATTCCCAACTTGTTGTTTATTCTTTGAATATAAACAAAGTCTGTTGTATATTCGTCACTAGGATGGCTTTGGGAAAATATGGAATAGCAGCACACTATCAAAGATTGTGGAAAAGAAAATTCTTGATCATGCAATTGAAATTGTAAGCATTGATCTATGTAAATAAGCATATACTGTCTTTAAAGAATATACATGTTTCATGTTATTGTTGTAACTTAAAAGCCTATTAAGATGTTGAAAATTAGTTTCCA
>JANDBE010000045.1:21369385-21380106 GCA_024320915.1 Erigeron philadelphicus | reverse complement strand
TTTCTGGTGTATCTCATGTGCAGACTTGATTGGCTATGTAACACATGTCTATATATAAATTGATCAACCAATTTAGCTCGGATTTTGTCATGAATTTAGTTTATTTTCTGTATGTCGATACTATCTTTTAATAAGATAGCTGCACTAGCCGTGCAACGCACGGGATTGCACTCTAGTTATAAGGTAAAATGGCGTTCTTATACGTTCTTATAAAACTTTTATAAATATACCTGAGTTGAACCCGAGTTATTAGTTAGTAAAATGGCCTAAGTTATGATTTAAATTGATGATAAATGTTAGGTTCGGATAACTTGGCCAAGTGAATCCAAAATTTTGGATAATGTTGAAGTATTGGTTTAAAATCTAAGTGTTTTATTAACTTAAAAAAACTTATAAACGTCTAAAAGACAATAATAATGAAAAATGGTAGTTTTATCTAGACAAATAACTAACAAATTGATAAAAACTACAAAAGATTCCAAGGGTTGAAACTATTAGTTGGACTATATAACTCAACATTCTACATAGTCCTCCATGAACACAAAGTCCTTCATGACACAACTCCAATTTATCACAAAATGGATACCTCATATTTTGGTCATGAGGCTTCAACTGAACCAAGTCACCAAGCCTTGTTTACGTACGAAAAGGAATTAGTAGCAGTCACCAATGCCTTGGACATATTGGAATAATGTTAAAACCTCAATAGTCACAAATTAAAACTGATGACTCGAGTCTCACAAATTAGTATGAACAAAAAGTTACCGCACTAACACCACCTAGATAACAAAGGACCTGTAATAACGTACGATTGCTCTTGATAAACATGGTTAAGATTAAAACTGTATCATAAATGCGTAGCTACCAATACTTAGATGCACGTCAAAGTGTTTATATCTTATAAAAATAAAAGTTTGCAGATATTTACATCAAATAAAACTTTGCATTTATAATAGCAGAAAGATGTGAAACTGGTAAGGGTCAGTACCCGTTGACAGCCTATACATAACAATTGCAATATATGAACTGATTGTATTTGAACCACCCAAGGCTGATCAATTCAAAGTCAAAAAACCATAATATGATGAAGACCATGGTGGTTTAGAGGCTAAAGGAAACATTGACCCTGACCAGAAATTGAAATGGACCACATAGTGCAAGTCATGCAGCAATAAGTAACGAAAGTGGACTGATGATTGGAGATGATGAAACAATTAACAGAGCAGTGAAAAAGTATGAGCCCGACCTATGACTTCAATCGGAGAGTAGATGGTGGTGTTAGCGTAAGAAACAGCATAACGAGATGGTGAATACGGGGATTCTTGTACATAGTTTCCAATTGGGCATTGATAAAGGTATCACACATTTTGACAAATCTTCCTCGATGTCATTCTAGTCGTGCTCTGTAACATTTTAGGCTCACCATCCTTCTTATGCTTCAAAGGCTATGCTAAGCCAGTAAGCCATGGTGAACAAGAATATCTATCACCTTTTATATGCCACAAAGTGAAATTCCTTGTTCCATGGAATGGCTTAATCTTAAAATGTGTCCTCGTATATCCTGTCACCTCGAGACACGCATATCTATCCTTGGACCAGGTTCTCTTATACCATACCGACACGACCAGAAGGGAGGATGTAATACTTTCGGATAAAATTTCAAGAGATAGTATGACATCGTACTATTAGACAGCGACAATGATCCATTGATCCTAGCCACGGTGACATCCGAGCAGGGCAGTTTGCAGACCCCGATCTACGATCCACGTTTCGTCATTACACCCCCAGTTGAGGAAATTCTTGGGGATACCACTTTGAAGGGGAAACCCCTTGAAGATACTCGAACCCAAGACCTCTTAAAAGAGGGAAACCCCTCCCCACACAAAGTAACATGATAACCTCCACCATTTACTAAAGAAACAGATTCTATATTAACAAAGATTAATAACATTAATCTTCTGAATTTGAAGATACACTTAACTTAGGTCGATCAACTTACAAACATAAACTACTTTATCTAATCACTTGACTTAGTAGAGAAATAATATATAATTTGGCTTAATGCCATTTACGTATCGAAAATAAACTGCTTTGATGCATTCGAACCTCAACTTGTTCTTCACCTTGATAATCTTCTGGACCGATCAGGCTATGGAAACTGTCACTTTCCAGTGTGTAAACAACCAACCGGCTTTTTGGAGCACAGGTCTTCCATTCTTCGATTAATAAGTCTCCCTTTTTGTTCCAACAACCTAAAACAAACAAGCTGCCATAATAACGAGTCTTACTTTGATCAAACACACAGTGTATCATCCATTCTTCATGCTTCAGTATCCACACTACTGTTTCTAAAGACCCTTTGATATGATACATAAATCCGACTTCTCCATTAAGATCAAGCAACTTAAAGCTAATTAGCCAAAGCTTTCTTTTGGTGGGAAGGTCAATCACCCCGAATTCCTCTGTCTTCATATCAAGCGAAACTAATTGTGACACAATACGATAGCTAGTGTCAGCACACCAGTACAAACGTCCATTAGCATAAACGGCTTCCCCACGAATTCGGTATAAGGGCACTTGGGGTATCTCTCGCCACGAGTCTGTGCCCAAAACATGCACCAGAGTCCGAGTTAATTTTTGTTTTGCATCATGAGCATTGTATCTTATACTCCTGGTACATTAAAGATCTTTTTACTTGAAATATAGAGGACAAATCCTTTTCCACCTGCATTCCGTCTGTAGTATCTTTCGTAACACGTAGAAAACTGAGTACGGACTCTCGTGGAAAAAAGGGATCTTTAGAAGATTTGATTACAGTATGATGCATGGGTCTGGGTTCTTCTTTGACGACATGATGAATCTTTGCAAGGTGGGGATCGTTGATGTATCCACGCCATTGTTTGCATACACACCGGAAACGAGCCAACGACGTGGTCGGAATTTTTGAAAAGATGTTATACAGAGTTTCTTCAGGCAATAAGTCGGCCATACTGAATGTACGTTGCTAGCTTTATGTTTCGTACAGGAATGAATGAATGAATGAATGTGTCTTGATTCAAAATATATTAGGGTTATTACGCTTAATATGGAATAAATTTTAATTATAATTTTCAAGCACAACAGCATATGAGTTAATACGCTTAATATGGAATAAATTTTAATTATAATTTTATTTTTAATGACAGTATTTTACTCATAAACTAACTCAAATACTCCACCATGAAACATATAAACAAATACCAGTTATTTCTCATATTGAGCAATCCATCTTTTTCAATAAGACCTATTCTAATAACTGTAAAAACAGCGTTGTGAACAACAAAACCCACATAAATCAGAGGACATTTACACCTAAACGAATTGAACCAAACCACTGCCATTTTGCACACCTCACCATCTGTCCTATCCACCCATTCCTTTTCCAAATAAACAGAGAACAAGTCATTAATATGTTCCGACAACCTCTAACAACCCAGCCGCCATAATCAGGCTCAAAAATACAGTGTATCATCATCCATTGATCTTCATAATCAGGGTTGTTAACTATTTAAGCACAACATATGAGTTAGGATAAACATACCCTTATAATTTGGAATAAATTATAATTTAATTGATGATAAATTATTATTTTAATTTAGGACTAGGATAAAACGTAGTTAAAAAAAATGTTAGGTTCGAATAACTTGGCCATCTGAATTTTATATAATTTTGAAGTAAAAAGTTGGTTTAAAATCTGAATGGTTTATTATTAACTTTAAAAAAAAACTTTTAAATGTTTAAAAGACTAATAATGAAAATTAAATGGAAGTTCAAGCTAGGCAAATCACTAACAATTTGCTTAAAAGTTAAAACTACAAAATATACTAAGGAGTGAAACTATTATAGTTGGACTACATAACTAACCTTTTACATAGTCCTCGATGAATTCAACTCCATAAAATGGATGAGTTTATCACAAAATGGATATCTAATGTTTTGGTCATGAGGCTTGAACTGAACCAAGCCACCAAGTCTTGTTTAAGTACGATAAAGAATTAGTAGCAGACTAGCAGTTACCGATGCCCCGGACATATTCGAATGTTAAAACCTCAATAGTCACTTGCATACAAGTTGTTATTTGTTTGAACAAAGAGTTGTAATAACGTACAACATAGAATACAAGGACCAACACCATCTAGATTACAAGGACTACTAACAACGTACGAGTTTTCTTGATAAACATGGTTAAGATTGAAATTGTATCATAGGCTACAAAAAGCCTTTTGGCAAAGAAAGCAGCATATTGGCACATCTACAACACATAAAAATAAACTTGCCATTCAAGTCCTCATATGCCTGAAGGTCCAATTTATGGTTTAAAATTCACCTAACTGCTAAACTGATCCATAAAAAGCAAAACTTTAACAGATGTATATAGGTGGAGTATTATTTCATCTCTGGATCATTGTACTGTCAAAATACCAAATAAAACAGCTCCTCGTAATGTAGGAATATCAGTCTGTTCTCTAATAGCACTTGCTTGGAGTTATGAATATCTCGAGTAAACGTTTGATTCAATATGACCACACATACAACTCATGACGCATGCAACAAACTGGATCCTTTATTCTTCATGTTTTTCATAATCTTGGCATTCAACTTTTCCATGAATTTAGGATTTGCTAGGAGTCTATTCTTCACATAGCTAGTCCGTGCATCGTCAACTAGCTTGTCAGCTTTACCAGCCTCCTCAATCAGACCAAATAAAGTCCTGAGACAATCCTTCCGGTTCTCCTCACGATGTTCATACCTACAAAAGTTATATATAAAGTATTACTGATTAAGATATCTAATAACAGGGAAACAGAGTTGCAAATTAGTGGATTCTTGGGAAGGGCATTATAGTGGCACCTTCAACCCATTTACTACTAATGAGTAAATCAGTAAACTTGGATAGTGTTTTATCTTAAATGGGAAATCACGAATTTAACTAAAACGACGAGAGGTCAAATGTTTCCAACAGGTTGTCATCTGAAGTTTGTTTTTCATAAAAGAAAAACCTTGCCTTTTATTTTACTCACAAATTTGTACATAATATTAATGTAATAAAGTATTTTCGTGATAATAATCAACACAATAACTATTTAATATCTTCAATTGAACATAAAAAACTTATGGTCAACCCAACTTAACCAAAATTGTTTTCATGCCAGACTATATACGACATATTTCAACTTGAACCTGCTTTCGACCCTTATTCGACATTGCGGTGTTAGCAACTGAAATCATAGAATTAAGCATATATCTGTAATTAAAAAGACAGCATAGTAAAGCACTGACATTACCTCTCACTGGTTATACAAAGTTCATCTTTTCCTGGATTGTATCTTTTTCCAACCAATTCTCGTAGTCGGCGAAACTGATTTTTGGAAAGACCAAACTCTTTCACAGTGACGGATAGTTTGGCTTTTCTATTTTTTGGGTGCCATGAATCACCACCAGGAACAAAAACAACCCGTGTTTGCCACCGAAGTATTGGTCCTTCCCCTGGGGGATCATCTGTGTCCTTTGCTATCACAGGAGTATCATCAAACTTAGGGGGGCCCGCTTCCTCTATCTCCTTCGTGTGTCTCATCAGCATATCATGCTCAAATTCCTGATACATCTCATAACCTTGCTCAGGCTCAATCTCACCAGTTTCAACCATATCTGCTATCTCATTATATTTCTCTTCTACCACTTTCTTCAGATGATCTGAACTCAGAGAGAAAGCAAATATTAAGATGCCTAGCATTACTTAGATGCACGTATAAGTGTTCACATTTTATTAAAATAAACCTATGCAGTTATTGCAATCATAATAGCTGAAAGATGTGAAAAGTGTAAGGGTCAATACCCGTTGACAGCCTATACATAACAATTGATACATATGAAACTGAAAATGATACCAAGCTGGCAAACTAATTGCACAAATTTATGGTAAGCAGTGAGGCATTAATAAAAACTGAAAAAAAGTATCTTTAAATCACTAACATTCCAACCTTTCTACTCGGAGATACAAATCCATCCGGGAGTACTTCAAAGATGCCGTTCAATAGGTAATGTTGAGATCCAATGAATCACACTAGTTAACTATGGAAAGAATTATGGAAAGCTCGTTGTCGTCATTGGTGTCGTTGACCAAAACAGGGCTCTTGTCGATGCACCCAACATGGTTAGAGGTCAAATGAACTTCAAAAGGCTAATTCTCACAGACAACCTATGTTGTCAATTTCCTGTCCAAATTTCGGTACCGAGATTTTCGGTAAAAATTTACCGAAATCTCACTGAAATCGGTCAAATTTCGGTCCAAATTTAGGTGGTATACCAGTTTTTCAGTTTTTTTCTTTTTACTTTTTATTCAACTTATTTTGTCCAAACTTGAAAACAACATAAAAAAACACTAACATTTGCAAGTATTAGCACTAATCTATCAGATATTGACACTTTTAAGTTTGACTTTTGATACTTAGATTAAGTAACTTAATATAATTGCTATTTGTGTATTATTGAATTTTTTTGGTATATGTATCATTATATATAATATGTTGCATAGTATTAAAATTACCGAAATACTACCGAAGTAACCGAATTTCAAATACCGGTCCTTGACAGATTTACCAAAACTATGGTCCTTAACTACTTAGCAGACATCAAAATTGATATCAAGAGAGTCTCTAACAAGAAAACTCTTGTAGCTGCTTTAGAAAATGCTAATGTCAAAAACAGGTGAGAGAACAGTTCACAGGCAAGGAAGCTTATCGTGCAGAAGAAGAGAGTGTCTCTTAATAATTTTTTGACATGTTGGCGAGAATCAAGAAAGCAGCTGGAGTAAGGCAGGAGCTAGCTAAGCTTAAGGAAGGAAACAACAGCCTAGTTTTAACATCTTGCTAACGATTTTTCAAAAAATCAAAACTGCTGTTGTAAAAGCACTATTGGGTTGCTCTAGAAGCTTGTTTTTACCCTTGTGTTTCTTTATGTAATAAGGGAAGTTTGGCTCCAAGTTTCACTTATGTTTACTGTTATGAAAATGTTCATCGTTATCAAATAAGAAAAAGAAACCTGAAAAGAATCAAAACTCAAATCACAAGTGACAGAAACGACCTTTCCTTGAAGTTAAAGAGAAGCATTGATTTGTTTATTGATACAACAACCTCGTCAATTGTTGCCAAAATCTAGAAAATCCAAAGATATAGTAATTTCTAAAATTGAGACTAATTGTTGCGGCAGTCAGTTCATATCCTTGGAGCTTGAAAGAGAAGAAATGTAATCAGTAAGAGCTTACTGTCGCAGCAATTAGCAACAAGGTCAACACTAGAATAAGAAGACTGTATCATCGTAGCTGCAAGTAGAATGGAACACTAAGCAGGAGTTTATATATCGTCTTGAAATTGATAATGTGATATTGACTAATCAGAATCATATTTCAAGAGATACTTCTCCAAAGTTCTTCTCTTGCTCAAAGTTCTAACTACCTATAGTTATTTAGTAATTAGTATCTGGAAAATTTTAGCTTTACAGCTATCTCGCATTCACTAACTATCAACTATTCTGACAAGCAGCGGACATACTTGACGAAAGATAAAAGCATAAAAAGACAACTAAATACAACAATATCGTCTAAAAAAGGGTGCAACGGAAATGAATATACCTGGGAGTAGCTTTTCCCACATGAACATATCCTGAAGTATCTGCTCACACTCCTTGGTGTCTTTAAGGTAACCATTATCAGTAGCCTCCTTAATCATACCTTCCCACTTTCTATCATCCATATAAAAGAACTCATCTTTCGTCAAACGCTTGGTCACAATACTTTTCGCATCATACACATTATCATTCTCCTCGTCCGTCATATGCATTTCATCAAAATCGGATTCAAACTCTTGATCATTCACACCATCAACAGGTTGCATCTTAAACTCTTCCAGCAACTCGTCATCTGTATCTGCATGATTTCCTGTAGCTTTCCTCCTAAATATCGATTCTACTACATCAGGCAATGCCTCCTCATCGTTGTCTTTAAAATACTTCTCTATCTGTGTTTTCAGTTCTGTTACATAAAAGCCAATTTAAAAGAAAAACTCAGTTTGCGTGTACATAGTTTCAAATACAATATAGTTTTATAAAAAGTTGGTATCTGAAGTGATCTGCCAAGCCTAACAAAGTATGATCAGACCAATTAGGTTTTTTTTAAATGGCAAATTACTTCAGATACCCCAAATAGATTTATAAATGCAAAACATGCCAAAGCGAATCCAACAATACACAATTATTATTGTGTGAATCAGACTTCAAAACTCTCTTTTTAGTTCACTGAACTTCCAAACATTTTTACATATTGGGTTACCTAAAACCAACGTTACCAAGATCAAGATCATACCGAAGAACGTTTTCAACCTTGCTGGATTAAGACTGCAAGAACATAAATCCTACTAAAAAGTCATGGTGTGGTATATGCCTATATAAAGTGTTGTATTTCATATCAAAGACTGTGTATATGAAAATCAATGAAAAAACATTTTAGAAAGTAAAGAGTAGAAATTTAAGCCAGTTCAGGGTCTTACAATGCCATATCAACTAACAAGATCAACTTGCTAAACATGGTGATCCTAAGACACTACCTCAATCTTACATGCATAACGATCCCAACGACAATGTTTTAGCTAGTATGATCACAATTTTAAAGAATCCTGCCTAAAACCATCACATTACTTAAATGAAACCGGTAGGTCACTTAGTCGTGATAAATGGCGACGTTAACAGTAATAACTACACTTTTTTCTCATGAACAACTATTTCGGGATGAAGAGCGGGGGTGTGTGTAGGGTTACTTAGTATTAAAAAATACACTTATGGTAAAACATATAAGAAAGAACATACATGTAACAGATGGCAATTGTAATCAAAACCTAAGCGGGTGAATCACATTTCTTATATAAGTCGCCCAAAAACATAAATGCACACCCACCCGAAAACATATTTGTAACTTCTTCATATTATAATACATAAAATAAAAAAGTAAGTTTTGGAAATTTACTACTCGCTCTATCCAATAACAAGTGTACACCGTTCTATTCTAATTTATCCCAACATAAACATCCACTTCCAAAAGTAATGCATCAACTTTACGATCATCGATACACTTTTCCGGAACACTTATTCCTAAAAGTCTATGCCAAAAAAAGAAGTAATACTCACATCTTACTAATACATATGTATCGCTTACACATCTCCTAAAACTTTGGGTTTTTTCACTTATTTTAGTACAGAGAGAGTACATTAATATATAAATTAAAACAAATTAAAATAAAGTTATAAACTTTATAGCTGATTTTTGTTACCTACAGATATAAATATAATGCTAATAGAAATGTGTATGTATGATAGTTTAATCAGCGAAAAAGACATACATAAATTAGGATAATTAGGGTTTAAAGTAAACAATTATAAATAATACCTTCATTGCTGACGTCTTTAATGTCGAGATCTTTAGGGGGGTTGTTATCAGTTGAAAATAATCTAGAAAATTTGGAGTGAAAGGAGGGTGTTGGATTAGTATTGTTAATGATGATTTTGGGAATGTGTTTAACGGAGGATGAGGATCGATTAGGGTTTAAGAGATAACTAATGGGGATTTTGTTAAGAAAAGAACCGCCTCTTCTCATGATTTATTATGATTTTGTTGTGGTGTTAATAATTAGGGTTTAAGGTTTTATGGCGTCTAGAATGAAAAGAGGGGGAGAGGTGGTCAGTGAGGTGGGTGATCAAAGTGCGGGCCAACCCGCATAACCCGTCGAACCGGACCGAAAAAACCCGAACCCGGACCAACCCGTTGAACCCGTGTAAAGCCCGAGAACCCGTAAACCCGAAGATGTACATGTTTATAAAATTCTATTTCCTTATTATCATATTAAACTAATTGATTAAATATGAAAAGATATACATGCCATGCAATGTTTCATTATCAAATTATCTTTTACTGAGGTCGATACGTTTCATCAAACTCTCCAAGAACCTTTATTATATAATTTGATGTAATTATTGGTTATACCGATTATAAACAAACAAAACAACATTACACAATCTAGTTTATGAATTCTGTTAACAATATTAACCTTTCTTACAATCTTATGCATTATGAATTTGATTTTTTTTTATTTATACTTTGACTTTTATAAGTATTATAGCAGATACATTCACATGTGACATAAATGGTTTAACTGGGTATTACTTCTCATGTAATGGATTTGAGTGGGAAACAAAAAATTGGAACGTTTCATCATTTACTTAATTACATGTATCATTCTACTATAATCCTCCATTCATGTAACATAAAATTAATTTAACCTTTTTATAATAATTAATTATATTCTTTTCGTTGTAGTTGGCTAATATTATATAGTTTATCATTAATCAGGCTGTTGATTATAGTATATATCTTTGCAACATTACTTGGTAGTCGTCCAACAAGACCATGTTGAAATGAAAGCTAAACCTTCCTATGATAGAAACCTTTCTATGTGAACGGGCTCGGGTTGGCCTGTTAAAAAACCGAACCCGCATGATAACCCGGACCGGACCGACCCAATGAAACATGGGCCGGTCCTCGGTCCACATATTTGGTATTTCACGGGTCACGGGTCGGGCCGGGTTGAGACCGGGTTGGGCCCATGATCACCCCTAATCACAAACACATTAATAAA
>JANDBE010000045.1:21355505-21366354 GCA_024320915.1 Erigeron philadelphicus | reverse complement strand
TATAATTTTTTATTTTTGATGAATTTGTGATTGAATTCAGTGATGGATCGATATCAAAACGATGTTTTGCTCTGATACCACATGTTATAACACGATTTCTAGCACCGAATTCACATCAACAATGGAGGAATCAAGGTGTGTGTTTAGTGTGTGTGTTCTTGGTGTTTGTGTGTGTTTTGATAGAGAATTAGAGAGTGAAATGGAATGATTGAGATTAAAGTGTGTGAGAAATGGTGAAAGGATTGGTTAGGTTATGATTCATAAGGATTGAGGGGGTATTTATAGTCTAACTATACAATTATGCTAATTATCACAATTAGCCTCTCAACCTTAATCATCATTAACCTATGACTTAACAACAAGTAAGTCCTCTAAGTTAAATTACAATTTATCACTATTTTAGATTTCTAACAATATATGATAATTATATTGTGTTCAGTATATCTCATATTTAGATGATTTAGTGGGAACAAATATGATGTTTACTCTTTTTAAATTAATGGAAAGTTTAAAGTTGGCAAATGTTAGACTATGATAAGATAACAAATAATCTATTTTCAAATCATTAAAGAATGTTAGTGGTGTACATTGGTGGTGTATAAATCGTGCGAAGTTGACTCGTATATAATAGTGGTGTACATTGGTGGTGCATAATTTTCTTGGAGGAGGATTCTCTCAAGTTAATTCCCAACTAAAGTCAAGTTGAGGAAATCTAGACCCTTGAATATATAACACTTGATATAACATATATGAATTGATTGAGTTTTAAATATACTTTTCATTGATATAACTTTTACCAACTTATATATAAGATAAACAAAGATATTTACGGTTACAGTTGGAAGAAAAAAACTTGACTAGTCAAAATGACTATTAAAACGTGACGAAAGAAGTATAAAATTTAATTAATAGGTTATTTGAAATCGTCTCGTTTTAAGCATATCAAAAACTTTAAAACCGGCTCTGATATTGTTAGAACCGAATTGTGTGTAAAGACTTGAGTGGCCGACCGACCTGATCCTCTTCAAATGAGGAATGTGGATGGCCTAATGTCCATACAAATAAATGTATCATCATTAACGAAAGTAACAACAATGGATAGCGATATCCATTCTTAACTAGCTAGCTCATATCAGTTGTGCTTTATTAAAAAAAAAAAAGGTCAAAAATATGGATAGGAATTAAAAGATAAATAGGAGATGAGGTGGCAATCTTAAAAATTCTCACACTCCAATACGACCATACCCCTACGTATATACTGCAAAAGAAAAGAGAATCTACCGAAGTCCCAAAAACTGGTTGTGTTGGATTTTTATAACACAAATTTGGGGTTTACAACACTTGTACTTCTCTCACTACCCACTTCCCTCTTTACCCAAATTGCATTATCATCAATTCAATATTTCAATTATATTAATATATTATTTTCATTCATCATGTTCCTCTTATATATATTTTCTTCTTATTATTATTAGCTCACCTTTTTAATCGATAAAGCTTGTAACTTTATTGATCAAAGCTTTATAATATAAATTCCATTCTCACCTTTTTTCTTTTTTTCCTCGTCCTAATATTGGATTTTGTTTCTTTTTGGTGTAATATATAGAATAGATATATATTACAGTATATGATATGATATGATTTGATGGCTTGTTCTGCTACAAACACAATAATGGGTTTGAATAATAATAATAATAATGGTGATAATTATAAAGTATGGGAAGATCCATCCTTTATTAAATGGAGAAAAAGGGACTCTCATGTTTCACTCCATTGCCATGATTCTGTTGAAGGTACTTTTTTTATATATCTATTTTTTATATATATAAGTGATAAATACGGAAAAGTCGAGACGTTGACTTTTTAGCTGATTTGTTGCTTTTCTTTTAGTATTAAGATTAAGCTTAAGATTGTTTGAATTGGGATTAGTTATGAACTTGCTTATGTTTTTAAGTATCCATTGTTGGGAGAATTGAAAATTTGATATATATTAGAATAATAAGGTGGTTAGTTACTAGGGGGGTGTTTTTCCATTAAGATGACGTATTATCCGTAATATAACTCTTCATGTAATGTGTATGATCACTTAAGAAAATCTTTTGTGCAGCATACCTAACAGAACAAATAGAAAAGATATAGTGTTTATGCTTTCTAATTGTTCTATCCACACGTGCCTCTTTATCCGTACAACACTTAATTACTAAACTTCTAAAACTGGTGGTAACAAACTAACAATCACACACATCATACTAAAAAAGGTTACTACATTTTTACTTTTTATTTCTTTTAGTGCATTTGGCAGTGGACCCGAGCTTTACAGATTTCGCTAGTCAAAGGTCTGGCACAAGGGCTACCAAATTGAATTTATACAGTTGCTTTTCGAATGATGTTAGATATGGTTAAGGATTTAGTATCATCATTCAGTTGGTTAGGACTTGCTTATGCTTTCAGATTCCCCATGGGTGGGTGAATTAAAATTTTGATACGTTACAATTTGGTGGCAAGTAACTACACACTAGTCATGTTTATTTGTTATTAAGATATATGGAGTAGTAGTTTTGTTTGTAATACCTCTTTGTGTTCGTATTTGATCAGCGATATATGTAGAATCTTTTTTTAATTATATATGTGTTTAGCAAACTCAGTCAACAGATAATCCATTTATAATGCAATTCTAAAAACACTCTTAATAATTGGTTACGAAAGAAATATTTTTCACTGTTGAAACTTTTCACTAATTGTTTAGTTACCAAATAAAACAATGGACAGCTTTATATACTCAGACAATTATTCTTGAAAAAGTCCCCCAGGTTGGCCTCAAATTTTAAAACCCAAAACTTATTGTTTTTTAATTTTGGATGGATGAAGACTTGAAAACCAACACAAACTTGAAATATCTAGAGGCTGTATTTTAAATGCACATGAAAAATATGTGCATGTTTATTTCTAGTTGCACTGACGATCGTGCTTTCTCCCTGCTTCATTTGTAGGTTCTCTGAAATATTGGTCAGAACGAAACAAAGTCGACCTTCTTGTGTCAAAATCAGCAGTTTGGGATGATGATGCTGTTTCCGGATCAATTGAATGTGCTAAGTATTGGGTTAAAGATTTGCCTTTTGTTAAGTCATTGTCGGGTCACTGGAAATTTTTCCTTGCTCAAAGTCCTACTACCGCTCCTTCAGATTTTCATGATTCAGTATTTCAAGATTCTACATGGGAAACAATACCAGGTGAGCATCGACCGAGTTTCTTTCTAATTTAAAAAAGAATTGTCTTGAGCTTTATGATTGTATAAAATTACTGATCATTGTAAACAAGTTACATAATAATATCGAATTGGAAGTTATTTTCTAGATACAAATAGCACTAAAAACATCATGGTTGATATTTCATATAAGTTATGTTTGACATACAAAGTCGTAAGTAGATTTCTTACTGAACCTTTATAACAATAAAACATGTACGGATTTTTTTCTTCTCTTTTGGTTTCTTACATTTACTCTGCTATAAGGTTTAACGGTTCCTTGTTTTTTCATTTTTGATCAGTACCGTCAAATTGGCAGATGCATGGATATGATAAACCAATATATACAAATGTGATATATCCATTTCCTCTTGATCCACCCCATGTTCCTGATGATAACCCCACTGGCTGCTACAGGACATATTTTGAACTTCCTAAAGATTGGGAAGGTACATACTTGATACTTTATTCATTGCCATTTAATCATTTTCTTTGTGTTATTAATATCAAAATTACGAATCTATTCTCATGGCCACAAAGAACTTACATTATGGGATCTCCCATGAAATTTGCAAAGTTTCTTCGTTTCGTCTTACTGCTTTTTGTCTAAACATGCCTATCTATTCTGTTCTCAATATTTCAAGTATCGATGGTTGATTCATATTCACACATTTTTCTATCTCTTCATATACTTCAATGTTATTATATACATTTGACTTATAGTTAAGCATGTCGAATACGTATTGGCCTAGGTAGATTTAGAGTTTTATTGAAAAAGGACAAACATGTTGACTGGATTGGTGTATAACAGGCCGGCGGATACTATTACACTTTGAAGCTGTTGATTCTGCTTTCCATGTCTGGATTAATGGGGCTCTTGTTGGATACAGGTATTGGTTTTGTCTTGCTACTCATTAGGGGATATTTGGAGGGCCAAGTATCTGAATAATTTGTCTATAATGTTTGGATAAATTGATTCTGCTTCTAATCGTATGATTTTTTCATATCTTTGCAACTGACCAAGGACGAACTGAAATTCTCCTAAATTAACTAATAAGAATTTCAGTCTCATTTCTCTTCTTTTCTTTCAAAAATACCGTTTTTGGAGGTTGTATAATTATTAAAAATAAGCAGAACTTGCAACCCATCTAATGACTACATTTTATTTGATTCTATTTGCATCAAAACATCCTTAAGTTAACTTTAATCAGTTGGTCTACTGCAGTTTTTTCCGTCTCATAAGAATTTATTTTTGTTCACTCTTAAAAATAGATGGTTTTCATATTACATAGTACATACATTTATTTTGGTGGTTGTATTTGGTCAGTCAGGACAGTAGACTACCTGCTGAATTTGAAATCACTGATTTCTGTCACAAGTGTGGATCTGACAAGAAGAATGTTCTGGCTGTAAAAGTATATCGGTGGAGTGACGGTTCTTATCTTGAAGACCAAGATCATTGGTGGTTGTCGGGTATTCATCGAGACGTGCTTCTTTTAGCCAAGCCGAAGGTCAATGTTTTTTTTTTTATACAAACTATTGTATGCCGATAGTTTAAAAAAGGACAAGTGTTAAATTTGAAATGCATGCGTCAGGTATTCATTGCAGACTATTTCTTCAAGTCAAATCTAGTGGAGAACTATGGCTATGCAGATCTAGAGGTAACACCTCCATTTCTTTTAACAATTGGTCAAAATCAAAAAGGGGATAATGGGATATGATGTTGACATTTTTCTCTTCTATGCTTTAGGTTGAAGTAATACTTGATAAGTCGTTAGAAACTAATGTCCTTACGGATTTCAAGATTGAAGCCATGCTATTTGATATCAGTGGTGATAAGGGTACTGATCAGCTATCGACTAATGTGGCACGTTTTGAGCTTCAGACCCCTCCTGGACAACCTTTAGGGTTTCATGGGTATCGACTAACTGGAAAAGTGCAAAATCCTAAGCTTTGGTCTGCAGAGCAAGTGAGTAATCCCGGATCTCAGTTCACTATCATATTTTATCTCTAACGGGTCAACAGAGTAGTATCAATAAGTTTCTAAGAAAGGAAACATTACTGGGTCAAGCAGATGAAACCTTCAATTTATAAAAAGTTAGCATTGGTACTGATAAATATTATTTTGTAGACAAAATTATCTGTAAAAAACTTATAAGATTTGGAGAAAAGGCGGTTCAGGTCAACCTGAGCTGTTCTGAACCACAAAAATTTGTATCTGCTGACTTGAACCCATCTTGACTTGTACCTGACTGCTTGATCCAATTTTTTTTTTACCTCTGCGTATAACAATGAATTTTGTTGGCAGCCAAATCTTTACACGTTGGTAGTTTTCTTGAAAGATGCATCAGGCAATATTGTCGACTGTGAATCATGCCAAGTTGGCATACGAGAAATTTCAAAAGCCCCAAAACAGTTACTTGTTAATGGTTGTCCGGTGATAATAAGAGGGGTAAACAGGCATGAACACCATCCACGTATAGGAAAGACAAACATTGAATCCTGCATGGTCAAGGTGAGACTTCGTTTCTTTTGTTATATTTCGTTTTCTCGCAATAAGATTAATTTTATAATTGTTGTTTTATTTATGATGCAGGATTTGGTGTTGATGAAAGAATATAATATAAATGCTGTTCGAAACAGCCATTATCCTCAACATCAAAGATGGTATGAGTTATGTGATTTGTTTGGAATGTACATGATAGATGAGGCCAATATTGAGACACATGGTTTTGATCTTTCTCATCAATTCAAGCATCCAACACAAGAACCACTTTGGGCTTCATCTATGATGGATCGTGTTATTGGCATGGTCGAGAGGGACAAAAACCATGCCTGCATTATTTCTTGGTCTTTGGGAAATGAAGCAAGCTACGGACCAAATCATGCTGCTATGGCTGGTATGTTAATATTAGAGGTTGCAACTTGGATGGGTGGGGCAATAACTATAAAAAACATTCGGATCAAAACTGATAAAGCATTTTGCATGGATCAAAACGGATTGGGTCGGTGCTACCTGATACATTATAAAACAGACTTGTAATTGTATTTGTATATGCGTTATATTATCGTGATTACAATTGGGGATAATGATAAAGATATTTACACTTTTTGATTTCTAAACTATATAACATGTCTAATACTGTATTATATAAGTTATAATTATCATATGTATATTTTTTGTCTCAACTCCGATAAAAGGTTGTACTACACTAAAAAAATCTGTTTATGGAAAAGCTAAAGATTTATTAGATTTTTTGCATTTAAAATACACCATGGGCATTGGGCCCCTTTGTAGAGATAAAACATACCGCAAATCGACTCATTCTGTAGATGGGCCCGGAATCACATACTTTACATCATTTTAGATCAATTACCTTCGGATGTATTCCGATGTATATTAATACAAAGGTCATGTTTTCACTTTTCAGGGTGGATTCGTGGAAAAGATCCGTCAAGAGTTGTACACTACGAAGGCGGTCGATCAAGGACACCGTCAACCGACATCATATGTCCTATGTACATGCGTATTTGGGACTGTGTTAAGATAGCAAAAGATCCGAACGAAACTAGACCTCTTATATTATGCGAGTAAGTTCAACTTCTGATCACTAAAATGACGCAACCAACTTCCACATGCACTTTCTTTTTATTACTTTCTGTTGAGTTTAATTAAAATTATCTGATGCAAATTACAGGTATTCGCATGCTATGGGTAATAGCAATGGGAACATTCATGAATATTGGGAAGCAATTGATAGCACATTTGGTCTCCAAGGAGGATTTATATGGGATTGGGTTGATCAGGGGCTACTAAAAGAAAGTAGTGATGGTAGAAGGTACTGGGCATACGGAGGTGACTTCGGAGATACCCCAAATGATTTAAATTTCTGCTTGAATGGTCTCTTATGGCCAGATCGGACTCCACATCCTGCACTACATGGTTATTCTATAATTCTTTTGCTTAGTATTATGTAATGGATTAATGGTGGTAAAATGGGCAGGTTGGGTGGGGTCAGTAAGCAGTCAAAATGAGTAATATCCACAATATGACCCGCTCTACCGGTTTCCTTTTTAGTTAAACTGCGTTAGCTAAACTCATTTGACCCAGTAGAGATAAGCAATAGCCCAAATCGAACCGTTTGTTGGTTGAACTTGTCACCTATAATAATATTTTGTTCTAGTTACCAACATATATAGCAATGCAACATTTATTTTTCCCTATAGGTACAGAGATATCAATGATTCCATAGTGAATCTTTTTGCACCTATTAGGCTAACTATACGGTGATCTGTTATTTATTTTCAGAGGTCAAATATTGCTATCAACCGATCAAAGTTTCTTTCACCAATGGTATTATTAAGGTAGCATGCTTCTTACTTAGTTGTGTATCTATCGTTTTTTTTATAAGCAAATGTCATAAAGTTGATCTTACATTGTCTTATCATAGATCACAAACACCAATTTCTTTCAAACAACACAAGCATTCGAGTTTAATTGGCTGATCGAAGGTGATGGATGTAAACTTGGTTCGGGAATTCTCAAGCTACCAACTTTAGATCCCCAAAGTAGTTATGATATCAAATGTGAATCAGGTCCTTGGTATCCATCATGGGCCTCATCCTCTGCTGCTGAAACCTTTTTGACCATAACTGCATATCTTTCACAATCAACACGATGGCTTCAAGCTGGTCATGTCATCTCATCTCAACAATTTGAGTTACCTATGAAGAAAGACCCCATCACCCCTGTAAGTTATTTTCTTTGCTTGGCAATATGGGTAATCTCTTGAGGTAGGGATCGAATTGGACTGCTTGACCAGAACACTTCTTATTCCCTATATTAAAGTTTTTATTATAGTTTAAAGTTTCTTTTATAACTGATTATTGTTTGGTGAAATGATATGGGCACCCTTGGTACTATTTACGATGCCTTATGCAATATAAGTGCACTTTAGAACCCTTTTGGTTCATTTGACCTTTCTTTTCTCGTTAGTTTTTTTTATTCCTCATTTTTGACTAGCTAGAGATAAACATAACCTGAGTTATTTTTTTTATTTGTGTGTATGAGAAAGGAAATGGGCCAAATTCCCCAACTTTATCTGTCTTTTGATTTGCCTCTTACATTTGACTTTACACGTTTAGGGGAATCGTTAATTTATGTTTGTTCTTCAAAGTTAATCTTGTTTACAATTTCTGATTCGCCTTGCAGGTCCCGAAGATTAAAAAGATTACATTGGATTATGAAGTCATAGACCATAAACTTATTATTCGCCAGAACTTTTCGGAGATAACCTTCAATGATCAGTCTGGTGCAATTGAGAGCTGGACGGTAATTACTTCTTTCATGCTGCATTACATCTTTCCTTATTTTCATCTATGGTTCCGCGTGTACTAGCCACGTTTGTAAATATTATAATGAGGTGTGTGAGTTTTCAAATATTACAAAATCAGTTTCAAAACCCATATCCAACCACTTATAAAACCTGTTATAAGGTTGCTTTGATTTGATGGTGATAATTTATAGGTTGAAGGAGTACCCGTGATGCTTAAGGGCATAACCCCATGCATCTGGCGTGCACCTACCGACAATGATAAAGGAGGAGAAGACAATAGTTACTATTCTAAATGGAAAGCGGCTAATCTTGATAATGTGTGCTTCATTAAAGAAAGCTCGAATATTAGAAAGATCACAGAGCAGCTATTAGAAGTGACTATTGTGTATAACGGTTACCCAAATGGTGATGAAAACGGAAAAGTTCTTTTCAAGGTCGACATGAAATACTCGTTCCGTGGTGCAGGAGATGTTATTTTGGTTAGCTATGTAAAGCCACTCTCTGAACTTCCTCCTTTACCACGTGTTGGGATTGAATTCCATTTGGAAAAATCAATAAATAATGTTAAGTGGTATGGAAGAGGGCCTTTTGAATGTTATCCAGATCGTAAGGCGGCTGCCCATGTAGGGTTGTATGAAAACAAGGTGGATGAGATGCATGTTCCTTACATAGTTCCTGGGGAATGTTCAGGTCGAGCTGATGTTAGATGGGTCACATTTCAAAATGATCTAGGTTCGGGAATCTATGCTTCTATTTATAGCGACTCTCCACCTATGCAAATGAATGCAAGTTATTATGGCACAATGGAGCTTGATCGTGCAACACATAATGGGGAACTTGTCAAGGGAGATGACATTGAGGTAACTTTTTACATCTAAACATCCAAAACCAGTAATATTACAGAATTTAATCTTACAGAGTCTAAACTGCAACATTTATGTATTATCTATATGTGTTTACATCAACGGTGGAGAAATCAAATATTTGTTGTATCCCTTATATGCTATTAGCTGTGTGCTTACAATAGGATGCTATATTTTGTTAGTTTTGACATTATTACATGCCAAAATGATACATTTTTAACTAACATGTCATGCGTTCTTATGGACCACTAGGTTGACAATGCTTTATTTTTGATTGACCCGTAGGTGCATCTCGACCACAAGCATATGGGTATAGGTGGTGATGACAGTTGGTCCCCGTGTGTTCATGACAGATATATGGTTCCTCCTTCACCTTGCACTTACTCGATCAGGTTCTTTCCAATGACTGCTGCGACATCTCCTCATGATATCTATAATGCCCGGTATTGAGATAGTCCTTAACAATGGACATCATGTTCAAAAAGACAATAACGATAGCCCGGCATGGTCAATGGGTGAATGATAATGGTTGAGGTGGAGAACAAATCAATAATTGCAGTCAGCATGGGAGATGAGTTGATAACAGCCAAGCATTTTCGACAAGGTAATTATAACCTGGTCTCTATGTTTTAGTTCAACTTGAAACAGATAGCAGTTATAGCCAATAGCTGAATACAGTGTGTAACAAAATACAGTATACTATTTTGTTCTGAGTTGGGTTTTCTTTCATTTTGCAAAACATGACATGTCAAACAATAATTTATATAAAAAAAAAACATGTACACCGAAGCTCAAAGACATACATTTTCTCTGATGAAAGGCAATGACGATTAAGGGATCGATTGCTTCATATGAAAATGCCACTCGTCAATGAATGGCATTTTATTAGGATCCATACTCGGCAATACCCACATGTCAAGTCTTTTTACCACCTCTTTCGTGCTACCAAACAACTTAGCAGCATCCTTGACACTAGCTTCCCGTTTCTCTATTGCACTTTCATGGCATTTCATCATTATAACTCGTGGTAGGTTGGTAAAACAAGCACACAATATGTCTGCAATCATGCTAGATAATAGTGCAAACAACTCCTCTTCACTTATAGGTTTGGCATTGCTTTGGTAGTTAAGCAAGATTGTTCGTGTAATACGGTACATCGAATTGGCAAGGATCAACTTCTTAGGAGAGTTCTCCATTACTTCTTCGTTGGTAGAATTAATATGCATGATAATTTCTTCTGCTTTATCAGCAAACCACTGAAGAATCTCTATTGATGTTTTTCCTTTATAAGCAAGTGTTTCCAAAGTGTTCTCCAACCATATGGACTTCTCTTCAACCTCGTGCCACAAGGGCATAGTTGCATTTCGGATATTTCCATATTCACATGTATTATTGAGGCATTCTGC
>JANDBE010000045.1:21150818-21167234 GCA_024320915.1 Erigeron philadelphicus | reverse complement strand
AAAACTTGATTTGAGCTGAATCTGAGTATAAAATTGTGAAAAAGTAGGGGGAGGTTGAAATGTAAAGAGACTGCTTTCAAGTTCTACTAAAGGTTGGAAAAAGACCTTCAGCCTTGCTGGACATGAGGATCGAACCCATGCTCTTTATTTCCATAAGCAAGGACTCCAACAACTAATCCAACCCAATTGGTTTTTTGAGTACAAAATTGAGAAAAAATAACAACAAATTAATTCAAGATCTAAAGTTACACCATTTATGTCAATCACTCACGACTTTATGAACCCTATTAGAAATCCGTAAAAAAGACACCGATTTAATTTCTTCAAATAATGCAGACGGGGAGACGATAGTATTCTCGTGCACCACTTCGTTCCTTTTCTTCCACAAGCACCAAATAGATGTTTGAAATATTGTGTTGATAGTTTTCTTCCATATTTGTCACCAACTAAAGAGATATGATAGGAATGCAAGTCATGAACCCAAAGACTGCATTCTCGAGTTTAATATATAAGGAAAAGAAAAGATAAGAATAGAGTGGGTAAGAAAAGAGAAGAAATTACAAACATAAAAGTCATTCTTGAGTTGAAAGAAACTCAAAGAAAAGAAAAGAATAGAGAGAGCTAATTACATTCTTGAGTTTACAAGGATAGGAAAAGAAAAGGAAAAAAATATTTATTTTACAATTATGTCCTTATATATTTTGCAGTCATTCTAGGAATAATGAGGGTGTAGTAGTAATTTTCAGAAGGTTTATAAAATTTCCCCACCAAATCAGGCCATATTTGGCCAGAAAACTTGTGATCAAAATAGGCTTAAGTTTTCCTCTACTCTCTTTTCTTTTCTTACAAGAGAAAAACTCAAGAATACATTTTAATCAATTTTTCTTATCCTTTCATTCCCTTTCTATTCTAAAAACAACTCAAGAATGAAGCATTACTGACTTCCCCAGACTAAAATTCTCCCCCAAATCACAAAAACCCTAAAAAAACACAAATCGTTACACAAAAACAAGACCCAAATTTTAAGTGAAAAAAAGAATGAGACCACCAAAGAGAACGATCCACATAATATCATCATGGGTTCGCCGGCAACCACCAAAGGTGAAAGCTTTTTTGGCAGTAGTGAGTGGAATGCTGGCTTTGGTGCTGCTGCGTGTGATTGTTCATGATCATGATAATTTATTTGTTGCTGCTGAAGCTGTTCATTCCATTGGTATCTCCGTCCTTATTTATAAACTCATGAAAGAAAAGACTTGTGCTGGTATGTATCTGATTTAACTAATTTTATATATTTATATATATAAAAGTTTTTATCTTTCTGTTAAATTGATCTTGTTTTTATGTTTTTTTGATTGAAAGTTGTTTGCTTTTTGTGTTAAATCAATTGGGTTTTTGTTTGTTTGACTTTAGGTGTGAGATATTGATGTAAAGTTTGAAGATTTAATGATGAAGTTTTGATATTTAAGAAAAAGAAAAAAAATTTACCCATGATTTGCACATTTAGTAGTTAAGTTAAGATGTAAAAAAATTTCAAGAATTTATTATGTTTTTTTTTTTGTTTTAAAGTATTTGTGAAATGAATGTCTTTTTTACCAGATTTCAGTAAAGATTTGAGATTTTGACTTTTGATATGTCTATGTGAGACTGTTTAATTCAATCTCAGAATTATGTAAGTTTTAAACTTTGTCTAATTTTGATGTAAGATGATGATTTGTTACTTATATGTTTAGTTTTTTTTTTGTTTAAGTGATATAAATGGGTCTGGTCAAAGATCGTTGAGGATTTTGCAAAAGTAAAAGCTTGGTTTTGTTTAGGAAGCTGCCTAACAAAATTTGTTTAGGCCTAGATATGAAATATTGATTTATATTTTACGGATGAACTTCGTAATGAGTACTGCAACGATTTGAGTAATATTTTGCATATAGGCAGCCCGTGTTTGACATGGTGAATCAATATACTAGTCTCTTTTGATAATAGATGCCGATGAGTTGTTTGTATTCTTTTAGGTATTAGTATAAAGTAAGTTGCTTTATTGTTCTTCTTGCTGTCTCTTATGCATCTCTCTATACCTGTCAAAAGTAGATCAATTAGTCTCAAGTTCACGCTTTATGGTTCTTTGATTTCTGGAAGATATTGCAGTCAAATTTAAAAATGTAAGAAACACCATTAGGTGAGTTATATTTAGCTATAAAGATTTTGTCCTGGTAAAGCTGTGTCTTTTCTGTATGCTCTTAGTTTGAGTTATGGTGAATATTTATTTACTCGTATCAGGTTAGGTGTATAGCTCATCTAGATGTCACCTACTCCTTTTGTTTTGTTATGATAATGGAACATGTAGGAAGATGCATATCTGTTTCAGTGGCGGATTTAGGAACCCGTCATTGGGTATGCACTTTCTGATAATTTTTTTTTGATTATTATGTGTACATATTTTCGACTTGGGTATACCGGTTGAGTTTTTAATAGGATTTGAATGAATCGAACAAATAACACCTTGTTCATGCTTATTTCTTTTTTATTCATTTAACTAAACAAACAACTTTTTGTGTTCATGTTTATTGTTTTTAACTTAATGAATGGTTCAAGAACAAAGCAGACATGTAACCAACATAAATGAATAGCAAATTAAGTATTTATAACTATAAATTTATGGATTATAAACTGTAAAGTAATAATACTCAAATTTATAAAAAAATTGACAAATAGTTTTAAATTAAAGTCGACGAGTATAAATCATGACTAACAAAACTTTACAGACAAACTATCAACGTTTGTGAACATATGGTGACGAACAAAAGTTGTGTTCGTTTGGTTTTTTAAGAACGGTTTGTCCTTTCTGGTTTTTAGTAATCTTGTAAATCATTATCAATAGTACTATGAGAACTAAATAACTTACATAAAATTTTTTAAATAAATTGATAAGGAATGGATTCATGTATCAGAAAAAAGTGCATCGACTGTAAAAAGATATGTACCAAAAAATGTAACAAACGTTTGTATTAATTGAACAAATCGTAAATAAAATATTGCAATAAACAGAGTAGAAACATGATGATTCATGAGGTGGTGATA
This sequence comes from Erigeron philadelphicus, assembly GCA_024320915.1. Lineage (NCBI taxonomy): Eukaryota > Viridiplantae > Streptophyta > Magnoliopsida > Asterales > Asteraceae > Erigeron > Erigeron philadelphicus. Next base: position 21,164,162 of record JANDBE010000045.1, on the reverse strand, counting down.
AGTTAAATTTAGTTTCATCACTTCTATTGGATATACACCTAGTTTTCATTGGGTGTGCACTCTAGGTAAAGTAGCTTCAAAAAGAAAACTCAATTCAAATTTTTTATGCTAATCTTGATAATCAAAGGGTATGCAAGTGCATACCCACTCTTAGCTATACATCCGCCCAGGGGCGGAGCCAGTAGGGGGACTGGCGGGTGCTCAGCCCCTGCCAACCAGTCCCATTTAATCCAGGCAGGTCCTACCCAACAAACAAATCTTGAATGCTTTTGTAAACGAGCCTCCCCCAATCACCCAGAAAAGGTACGTTTTACCCCTTAGAATCGAGTAATGGCATTAAACAACCGTTTTTTCTTTTTATTGCTTTTTAGTGCAGGAAAGATCCGTCTGGTTCTTCTTTTTTTTTTTTTTTTCAGTTAGTCACATTTTCTTCTTTTATTATTAAATCGAGGTTATATAAGACTCTTTATGTTATACCTTTATTGTTTTATTGGGAGTTGAAATTTTTGTACCCAGCTAATAAAAAAGTGTCATATGAATGAAAGTATGAGACCACCACAAATTGTTACAACAAAAATCATGAATTTTTAATTTAATTTGTATAACCTATAAATTTTTTTAGAAAAGTTTTTGAACAACATATAATTTATATGTTCGTTGAGGTCATATTATTCTGACACTAATACTTCAATAGTGTTACAATAGTGTTACAAATGTAACTTGTTTTAAAAAATTATATATAAATCGAGTAAAAGTATAATTATAGAATAATAATTATCAAAAGACATCTCATCGTTTAATTTATAGTGAGCATAATTTTTGTTGTCATACTTTCTAATATAATAAAGTTGTGAATATTTTTGCATATAAACTTTTACATTGTATATCAAAAGTCTACCTTTTAAATTTTATATTAAAAGTTCAAGTCTACAACTAATTTATGCACGTGAATAACAACACATAGCAAAGCCATAGAGTTATTCATTTGCAGCGAACAAATGAGGTTAAATTGTTAGACAAAACTTTTAGATTAATTTCTTAAAACGAAAGGACGTAGTCACTTATAACCTATACCAACAACCGAGCTATGTTATACGATATTCGTTACAAGTATATTAAGAAATCCAACCCCCGTCAATCTAAAATCCTGGCTCCGCCTCTGCTTATATCTTTCTAAAAAGACAAATATTGTCTCATATAATTATTCACACATTTGTCCACCATAAGACAAACTATACCTCTTCAGAAAGACACATATCAACACCACATACAATGATTCCTGCATTTTAATTCTACCATGCCCGTGACATTTTGATTGACAAGTCAATGTAATACGCTAGAGTATAAAGTAACAACTATCTAAATGCCATAAGTTTAAAATTTGATTACCCATCGAATTGAATCACTTTTGTAGATACTCCATAAAAAGTCAAAATTAACATGTAATAACTCAGATTTATATAACGTAACTTTTCAATACTGTCACACTGGGACAGTATAAAACATACGTATATGCTTGGAGGAATAAGGTGGAGATCCCTTTAAGTTAAAAATAACTCAAGGGGTCAAGTTAGATCAATGTGACCATTGATTTAAATTTATAGCTTTTAATTTTAATCCTTAAATTTAAATTAATGCTCAAGTTTTTCCCAACTTGACTAATCAAGTTGGGTACACTTTCCGGAGGAATATGTATGAGCATAGTGGGTTTTATAACCCTCGAGCTAAGCTGTAATTACTATATTAACTTGTGTATTTATTTGGTGATTTACATAAACTAAAATCACTAAATAATCAGCAATATATGATCATTGCTGTTTCATAACTATTAATCGAAATGTACATTATCAAGGTTCAAATGATGGAACTTGGTGCACTGGGGTCGAAAAAGGCTGTTTCACGACCCGAGTCACAACTCCACGATACGGATCCTCCTCTCGCTTCTTTAGTAAATAGGCCAAACTATTTTCAACCTCAGACTTGATTTCCATGTACACCTCTTTCGCGTTTTCTCTATCTTTCAACAGTTTTTCCCGTCCTTCTGTTCTTATAGGCTTCCCAAATTTATAGTAGAGTCGGCCTGGTACCTTTGGCAGAAGGCCCGGTAAGTAAAGTTCCTCGTTTGCAACTTCTCCTTCCATTTCGGTCCTGTAACCAAAACACACTGATTACACCACTGAGTGAAAAACTTCAATAGGATTACTTTATTTCCTCCAAAATTGTCAAGTAAGTTGGTAAACTATTAAATGTAACAGAATCCATTTATTAAGAAGTTGCATATATTCAAAGTGACCCTTGAACATAAAGAATGCAGTTTGGAAACAATTCACCTTAATCTATTACCCTCTTCGTTTTGCTTCCTAAAGTAGTCGTTTAGCAAAGGGATTTTCATTACGTCGTCATAGTCAAGAACCAACTGTAAGCATCAAGGTAACCATCAATAACAGAATGAGAGAGACATTTGTAAGACAAGAATTACTTATAGAATTATACTATAATCTTTGGATATATAGGTATATATACATTACTGCATTCTTACCTCGGCCAAGTCATCTTCTCCAACAGCCCCAAATGGTACGATAGTAGCACCAAACTTAGCTGCCATTCTAGCAAATTCTGGTTGATCTGGCCAAAACAGCTTGTATTCTTCACCCTGGTAAATGCATGACAAAACAATAATTGTTATATCTTCAAAAAGAAATCGAGCACCCCGTCACAATATTGATGGACTTAGTTACAAACCTTTCGATGAAGAGCCTCGCGTGCACCGCCAGGATAAAGTAATGAGAAAGATTTTGATGAAAGTAACTTGAAGAAGTTGCTCGGGTTGACGGGTAAGGCACCAAATACTTTCATCATATCAAAATATGAGAATTCGTTGCTTGTAGAACTAGCTGTAAGTAGTCCGGGGTGTGCCAGGCCACGAACTATGACATTTTTCTCTCTTAAAAATTCTGAAATGAGTGGCGCAAGTTCTAAACCCAAAAGATTGTGATAACCAACTAGTAATACAGGACCATCATCTGGAACCCCATAAAGGCCTCTCACTATTCTTCCATCTTCTAAAGTTGAAAACATCACTGGACTGGTAGCAAACTGGAACCACCTGAATTCCACTATCAATATCAGTAAAATTCATCTATACGGCTAGGTAAAGGAAACAAACTTCCGCTTAACTAATATCTGAATTTTGAGGCAACACACTCCTTTTGCATTATGACTAAAAATAAATAAATTTTTTTTCACATGAGGTATGTTGTAAGCTAAGCAGTATCCATATGCCACATCTGTGAATTGTCAACATGGCCATAGTTAACGTCTTACCGACATTTTAATTGACACTCCTTCATTTTAGACGGGGTAATTGGGCTGGATTACCATGAAAAGATTTTCCCCTCTCTAATAATATACAGTTTCTCCCTTTCTAATAATGTGCTTACAACTCAAGGTCTAGAAATATAGGACCCACACTCTGTCATGCAAGAAAATGAGTCTTCTGAATACATGTTTTATACAAGTGTTATATTGGAAATTCTGAATACAATCATCGTTCTTATGGAAAGTTGTGACTACTAGGAAAAGTCACAATGGTTCAGAAATATGTCTAATAATAGAAGTGTCTGCGCATTGTAAAACTCAATAGAAATCATTATATACAAAGTGTGAGTTTGTGTGTCATGAGTTTTGTTCATTAAAGATGGTTGATTCGAGCCCCAGATGATCCAAATGGGCCAACATCAAATAGTCTGCACAACTATGTAGTCCATATATTAAAAAGTTAGATGTATGCAGACTTACCTATGTCCTTCAAGGGAACTTATGTACTCCGACATGCTAGGTGGCAGGAAGTCCTTTACAAAATCATGTTTCCGTGATCGTCTATACATAGATTTGCCTTTAATTACCGTCAACAAATTAATACCATCTTCCTGATAAAAACAAAAATGTGTTAAATTAGTTTAAGGTGTCCTGCATAACACTAAAAATGCATATATTTTGCAATCAAAATATGTCAGAAGCAAGAAAAAGCAGATAAAAGAGGCAAATTTTGTTTGAAGTACCAGCAAAAGGGTGTGGCCATTATCTTTGTAGTAGCATGTTTTGCAGTTCTGTAACTCTTTCGAAAGCCTTTGAGCCTCGTCTCTACTTGGAAGCATGTTATCCTTGCCACTAAATTGTATGCACACAAATTAGGATACAAACCGTTAGACACATGTAAGCCTCGTTACAACAACATAGATGTGCATCCTTGATGTTCACTCAGATTCAGTAGAAACTAAAGAAAAGAAAAAAGAAGATACATTGAGCATACTGCGAGAAGATAACAAACGGAATGTAACAAATGGCTCTTGAACAAATATAATTATAAACTACAGAGCATACACTGCTTAAATCTTATATGGGAAATTTTTCTTTCAAAATTTACTAACCTTGCAAGCACTAGCACTTCAGCTTTAACAGCATGGAGACGTGAATTAGCATATGCAGCAGCAGACTTAAGTAACTTAAGCTTCCAGGTAAGTGTTGCTTTTGGAATAATATCAGATAGTTCCTAATATCAATAACACAAAACCGATAAAAGCTCAAAAAATCTTCAACTTCATGAAAACACATGGGGTAGGAGGCCAGAATCTCTACCTGAAGTCGAGGAAACAAAGAAGCGAAATTTTTAGATAGTTTCTCAAGATTTGGAAAATGTGAGCTTGCAGCATTGACCATTGCCATTTTTACAGGATCACCTGATAGGATAACAACGCTGAGAAGATAAGGGATTGTAATGGTAAGTGAATCAGGGATGAGCTCCAAGACAAGAAGCACAGGCTGCAGGTGTGTCCGGTGAAATGAAGTTGCTGGAATAGAGAATGGACATAGATTATTATTGTTACTTGAAATATGAATGGATAACCAAACTAGGTACTTATCTACAGAGTACTTGTTTATTAAGATTAACCTGGATTTGACAGTATAACTACTAGATCGATTGTAGGGTTACGTGCAGCAACTGCAAGAGCTAAACAACCTCCCAAAGAATCTCCAACAAGATATATCGGCCTACTCGGAAATAAAGCATGCTCATACCTCAAGGTTTCCTCCACAAATATCACTATATCTTCATATACAAAGTAAATGATATAAATAAGCCATTGTGCCAATTCAAATTGTTGCAATTAAAATCGTCGTTTTTATATATACAGCAAAACATTGAACCTTCAAATGGTGTTCGATCATAAACGGGGATGTGCAAGCATCTAACTTCAAAAACTCTGCAATCAGAATATATCTTTATCACACATGCGAAATGGATACATATATGTCTCTAATGATAGTTAGCTGCCATTTGACAAAAATTAAGAAAGTACTTCACTCACTTTCTTAAAGCCTTTTGGTGCAAAATGAGGCCCAAGCCAAGACCATCCATGCCTTCATAAATCACCAAGTTACAATGTATCAGAAAGTGGTTACATACATTGGACTTCAAATTCAAAATTTCAATACACACAAACACAATACACAAACTGAAAGTTGACATAGTAGCAGAACGTGACAAGTTAGATTCATCTGTCCATATACACTTATTTACAAACTAAAAACCTACAAATACAAATGTATGCACAACACAAAAGTGATAATTACCTGGCAAAAACAAAAGAACTGGCGAATCAGGCAAAGGACTATCATTCCCATCCGTAATGACAGGACAAAACCACCTAGGCGGTCCACCGTCGGGTTTAATAATCTCTTTAGCTAAATCCATATAATCTTTCACACTTTGAGTCCCATATCCATCATCCCATAAAGTTTCAAGCTGTTTTTTTCCATTTGACAAACTACTTTTGCCATCATCGTTAACATTACCACCAATCAAGTCTCTATTACTATTTTTAACATTATTCAAGGACCCAAGTTTGCTACCATATTTCACCTCATTCACCTTAACCAGGTCGGGCATTGTCCAGACATACTTACCCACCTGAGAAAACTGTTTCTTGTAACATGTTTTTAGGCCCAAGCATGGCAACACATTCATAACTATCGAAGCTGTTGCAGCTTCCACAAACATGTTATTATATCTAAATATAGGTACAATCTCTACTCATATATATACAAGTGTAATATGGGTATCTCTTCTCTTTTTTTGGTAAAGCTTGGTTATCTTTATATATATATATATATATGTGTGTGTGTGTGTGTGTGTGTGTAAACCTCCCAATAATTCATCCCTACAAATGTAAGAAGTGATATTCGGACCCTCGTAGAATACCCCAAGGTTAAAGACCTTACCAATGGGCCACCAACTCTATTGGCGGTATTTTATCTCTTTACAATATACTAGAAACAAATTGGGTAACATGTAACCGGTGTAATATCGTACTATTCTCAAATACCACCTTATGATCCTCCTATTTCCTAGTGTTAAGATATGCCTTGTTCGTCACAAGGGGTGTTCAGATTCTTTTGGGGAGCATGCAATGTACTACAAAGAGCTCTCAGGGTTCAAGTACGGATACGATCTCTTTGATATTTTTAAGCATGCTTTTTCTAAGAAAGATACGCCCATGAATTTCTTGATTGACCTGTTGGAAGGAAGATCAACACTCAAACCAACGGACAATTTGTTTTTTGGATCGATGGGGGAAACATGCATGTGCTTATTTAACATGTGTCCCCATCAAGCGTGAGAGGATTTCTTCTAAAAAAGAAGCCTTTGTGAATTTTTCTGATTGACTCATTGGAATGAAGATAACACTCTACCATTTTGGTCTTTGGATGGATGGGGAACATGCATGTGCATATTTAACATGTGTCTCCCCTCTCGTGCGTTAGGATACAATACCTTCACGGCGGGTCATGTTGATTTAAAAGTTGTTTCATGCAAAGTGGCCAACACGAGAAGGTATGTCATGACAACAAAGACGTGTTTATACTTTTTACTTTAATACCTCTGGTTTTGTCGCACCTCAATCCGTTGAACTACTTGGCAACATCCGATAGGTCTTGCATAATGATGTCATGATGCCAAGATCTATAAATGTAGTCTTTAAACGTCTAGATACTGCTATTAAAAAGGATTAGCAGCGTCCGAGACCAAATTCACATCAAATTCAATCAGACCCCCACCAACCAAGACATTCCATATTTTCTTTGTTTTGAACCGTGACTGACAGCTCCATCCAATCCCATTTTAAATTTCATGTCAACTATGTGGTTGTTGACCAACCAATCACCACCTTCCATTCGATCGGCCCTTCCTCATTTTCTGGTTGACTTTGGGTTGTTTTATTAGCCTTGTCCGAAAACAAAAGAGGGCAGATTATAACTTTTCAATAATACATTCTCTACATTTATATTTTCATCAACTTGTGTATATATAAGATTTACATGAACTTAAATCACTAAATAATCAGCAATATGTGATCATTGCCTTTCCGTAAGTACTTGATCGATATGTACATCCTCAAGGTTCAAAGGATGGAACTTGGTGCACTGGGGTCGAAAAAGGCTGGTTCAAGACCCTATTGACAACTCCTCGATAAGGATCCTCCTCTCGCTTCTTTATTAAATAAGCCAAACTATTTTCAACCTCAGACTTGATTTCCATGTATACCTCTTTCGCGTTGTCTCTATCTTTTAACAGTTTTTCCCGTCCTTCTGTTCTTATAGGCTTCCCAAATTTATAATAAAATCGGCCTGGTAACTTTGGCAGAAGGCCTGGTAAGTAAAAATCCTGGTTAGCAACTTCTCCTTCCATTCCGGTCCTGTAACCAGAACACACTAATTACACCACTGAGTGAAACCTTCAATAAGATTACCTTTTTTCCTTTGAAATTGTAAAGTAAGTTGGTAAAACTATATAATATGATACTTGTAACAAAATCCAATTCATTGAGAAGTTGATATATTCAAAATGACCCTTAAAGATAAAGAATGCAGTTTAGAAACAATTTACCTTAATCTAATACCCTCTTCGTTTTGCTTCCTTATGTAATCGTTTAGCACAGGGATTTTCATTACGTCGTCATAATCAAGAACTAACTGCAAGAATTGAGGTAACCATCAAAAATAGAATGAGAATGACATTGGTCGTTAGACAAGTATAACGAGTGTTAGTCATACTATTACAAATTTGTAATATGAGTGCACATTGCTGCATTCTTACCTCGGCCAAATCATCTTCTCCAACAGCTCCAAATGGTACGATAGTAGCACCAAACTTAGCAGCCATCCTAACAAATTCAGGTTGATCAGGCCAAAACAGCGTGTATTCTTCACCCTAGTAAATGCATGACAAAACAATAATTTGTTATATTTTCAGAAGAAAAAAAAAAGAGTAGAATACCATCACAATTTTGAGGGACTTAGTTACAAACCTTACGATGAAGAGCCTCACGTGCACCACCAGGATAAAGCAGTGAGAAAGATTTTGATGAAAATAACTTGAAGAGGTTGCTTGGGGTGACGGGTATAGCACCAAATACTTTCATCATATCAAAATATGAGAATTCGTTGCTTGTAGAACTATTTGTAAATAGTTCAGGGTGTGCTATGCCACGAACTATGACATTTTTCTCTCTTAAAAATTCTAAAATAAGTGGCGCAAGTTCTAACCCCAAAAGATTGTGATAACCAACTAATAGTACAGGACCATCATCTGGAACCCCAGAAAGGCCTCTCACTATACTTCCATCTTCTAAAGTTGAAAACATCACTGGACTGGTAGCAAACTGGAACCACCTGAATTCCACCATCAGTATCAGTAAAATTCATCTATACGGCTAGGTTAAGGCAACAAACTTCGATTTAGTTGATATTACGGCAACAGACTGCTTTTGCATTATGGCTAAAAAGTAAAAACTACAAAACGCTTCATATGAAGTATATTCTTGCAAGTTAAGGGCTATGCATATGCCACATCTGTGAAAAGTCAAACGGTCAAAGGACCGACATGTCAATTGACACGTCTTCATTTTTGACGGGATAATTCGGTTGGATTATCTTGACTAAGTTTACTTCTTTGAAGTTTGAGGATTCTTGTCAACTTTTTGGAATCTGGGTCTTTTTTATGAAATTTCCCTTTCTATAAGTAAATATATAACTCAAGATCTAGAAAGACAGGGGTACACTAAGTGTCATGTAAGAAAATGAGTCTTCTGCAAGGCATAACATTTGAAGAAGGGTAAAACTTATACATATGTTATATTGGAAATTCTGAATTCAGTCATCGTTCTTATATATTTTGTTTTGTACCATTTTTGGTCCCCAGACGGTCTAACCTAACGTCCCAATTGTTAACTCATGGGAATATGACTAATTCCTACTGAACTCTGTTTTTTGCTGTTATACAGATGCAGAAGCTTATTTTTCTAAATTACTACCATGACAATTATATATCTTCAAGTGAACATTAAGGAGCGTCTATATGATGCAGCATGTTACTTCTAACAGGAATCAGATAGTCTGCACAACTATTTAGTCCATACATAATAATTCAGATTTGTGCAGAATTACCCGTGTCCTTCAAGGGCACTTCTGTACTCCGACATGCTAGGAGGCAGGTAGTCCTTTACAAAATCATGTTTCCATGACCGTCTATACTTTAATTTGCCTTTAATTACAGTCAACAAATTGATACCATCTTCCTGATAAAAAAGAATGTGTTAGATTAGTTAAATGTGTACCGCATACACAATAAAAGGTAATCAAAATATGTCAAAAGCAAGAAAAAGCGGATAAAAGATGCAAATTTTCTTTGAAGTACCAGCAAAAGGGTGTGGCCATTGTCTTTGTAGTAGCATATTTTGCAGTTCCGTAACTCTTTTGAAAGCCTTTCAGCCTCATCTTTACTTGGAAGCATGTTGTCCTTGCCACTAAAATGTAAATACACAAATTAAAATACAAATCGTGAAACACATGTCTGCTTCATTAAGACAGCATACATGGGCAAGACAAAAGCAGATACAATAAGCATAATGCAAAGATTAATGGACCACAAATAAAAATGCAAGAAATGGCTCTCGAACAAATATAATTATAAACTACTAAGCATACACTGCTTAAATCTTACTATAAAGAAAAAATTTGTTTTAAAGGAAACTAACCTTGCAAGCACTAGCACTTCAGCTTTAACAGCATGCAGACGTGAATTAGCATATGCAGCAGCAGATTTAAGTAACTTAAGCTTCCAACTAAGTGTTGGTTTTGGAATAATATCAGACAGTCCCTAATATTATTAACACAAAACCAATAAACGCTCAAAAGTACTTCAAGTTAACAAGAATAGCATTTCTATACAAATATGTGTGAGAGGAATCTCTACCTGAAGGCGTGGAAGCAAAGAAGTGAGATTGTTAGATAGTTTCTCAAGATCTGGAAAGCGCGAGCTTTCAGCATTGACCGTTGCCATCTTTATAGGATCACCTGAGATAACAAGAGATGATGGCGATGATGACATTAGCAGTGAAAGTTCTCTATATATTTTGTAGTGAAAAATTGGTAAATAATAAACTTGTTTTAAAGATGAAAACTTTTAGTACTAAGTTTATTTTCTTACAAGTGCAGAACTTATATTGGAGGGAATATTATTTATTAGCTGCTGCATTTGATAGAAACAGATGATATACCCATTACAGTGCTAAGAAGATAAGGGATTGTCACGGTAAGTGATTCAGGGATGAGCTCCAAGACGGGAAGTACAGGCTGCAGCTGAGTCCGGTCAAATGAAGTTGCTAAAATAGACAATGTAAATAGATTGTTATTACTCGAAATATGTATGGATTACCAAAATAGGTACCTACAGAGTACTTGTGTTAAGATTAACCTGGATTTGACAGTATAACTACTAGATCAATTGTTGGATTACGTGCAGCAACTGCAAGTGCTAAACAACCTCCAAAAGAATCTCCAACAAGATATATTGGCCTACTCGGAAATAAAGCATGCTCATACCTCAAGGTTTCCCCAACAAATGTCACTATATCTTCATATACAAAGTAAATGATATAAATAAGCCATTGTGCAAATGTTGCATTTGAAATCATCATTGGAGGTACTATTCCCCTTTTTTCAGTTACATTATAAATGATGGTAACAATGCATTTCGCACTGAGAATATATTAGTCATGAAAATGGTACAATTTTCGATATATGTTTTATATAGACAGCAAAACATTAAACCTTCAAATGGTGTTCGATCATAAACGGGGATGTGCAAGCATCTAACTTCAAAAACCCTGCAATCAGATTATTTAATTATCACACATCAGAAATGAATACGTATAAGATATGCCTATAATGAAAGTTAGCTGCCATATGGCCATATGACAAAATTAAAGAAAGTACTCCACTCACTTTCTTAAAGCCTTTTGGTGCAAAATGAGGCCCAAGCCAAGACCATCCATGCCTATATAAATAACCAAGCCACTATGTATTAGAAGTACATTACAGGTATATAAAATCATAGAGTACATTGCAGAAGGAAATCAAGGACTACTAACAGAATTAACTTCAAGTCATAATGAGGAACAAGGTATCATCACCAACTGTGAGTTTAAGTATGCAGAATCAACGATTTACAAGCAATAAGGCGTCGCATACATTCGTGCAAAATCAAAGTTTCAATACATACAATAGATGAATGTGAAAGTTGGACACGGTAGCAGAATGCGACAAGTTAGATTCAGATTAGTGCAGTGTAATCCCCTATATAGTTATTAATCTATCCTAACCGAATCTAATTTGAAATGAGTATCTGAGAACTATATGTATATCTACAAACCTGCAAATACAATTATGTGCAGAACACAAAAATGAACAATAACCTACAAATACAATTGTATGCAGAACACAAAAATGAACACAACCAACAAATACAATTGTATGAAGAACACAAAAATGAACACACCCTATATATACAATTGTATGCACAACACAAAAAATGAACAATAACCTGGCAAAAACAAAAGAACAGGCGAATCAGGCAACGGGGTATCATTCCCATCCGAAACGACAGGGCAAAACCACCTAGGCGGTCCACCGTCAGGTTTAATAATCTCTTTAGCTAAATCCAAATAATCTTTCACACTTTGAGTCCCATATCCATCATCCCATAAAGGTTCCAACTTTTCTTCATTTTTCAACACACTACTACTTTTCTCATCATCAAAAACATTACCATTAATTAACTCTTTATTCTTTCCAACATCATTCAATGACCCAAGTTTGTTATCATATGTAACCCCATTAACCTTAATCGAATCGGGCGCTGTCCCGACACACTTAACGACCCGCGAAAACCGTCTTTTGTGACAACATGTTCTTAGACCAAAACATGGTAACACATTCATAACTACTGAAGCTGTTGCAGCTTCCACAAACATATTATTTCACAATTTATCTATGGTTGGTACTATATGTTACTCATAGATATATATAAGTTGTAATATATATGTATGTATCTCTTCAATGGTGGGTACTAGGAGCAGGGGAATAGGGTAGCATGTGAGCAATACGAAATATGGAGAAACATAAAACTAAAAGAAACGTGAAGACTTTGAACTGAAATGGAAAATGGAAAGTGAAGGCGGGACCAATGTATAAAATACAAACAATATTAATGTAACGGAAAGATATATATAGATATAGATACAAACGTTGGAACTAATGATGTGTTAGTGTATGGATGCAAATGATATTTACTATTATTATTATTGATTTATTGTTCTTGTGTTAATGTTAATGTTAATGAAATGAAATTGTATTTCTGGTTTAGTAAATGAAATGAATGATGGGGTTTTTGGAGATGATGTGGCAGATTTATGAGCATTGGTTTAAAAGATGATGATTTTTGGGAGAAAAAGGAGAACATTATTTGTTTGGTTTTTTTATTTGCCACGAAACGTGTAGGTAGCCCAAGGAAAAGCATTGTATTATTAAAATGGAGTGACAACTACTTCCTTTTCTTTATACTCAGCTTCATAGTATTAGAAAATATGTCTTTCATATGGATTAGTAGGGAGATTTTTTCCTCGTCGAGTATTTTGAAATAGACATTTCTATTTCAAAAGAGCTCTCTAGTATAGATCTGATTAAGAAAACGTATGTAAGACCTCCCGCTGTCGAATCGCGACACGAAGTTCTTGAGCGAAATTCACCTTTCAAATAAAAGAACATACAAACATTTTAATATATAGAGTAAGGGTTTTTAATCATTTGAAAACTAAAATTTTCGTAAAAACTAGAAAACTGGTTAAAACACACCGTGATCTCAATTTAACACAATGTGTTTTTAAATTTTTTTAGAAAACACATTGTGTTAAGTTTACATCACAGTGTGTTTGAACAATTTTC
>JANDBE010000045.1:21045398-21058849 GCA_024320915.1 Erigeron philadelphicus | reverse complement strand
GAAAACCAAAACCAATGGTTTTTGGTTTTTTCGGTTTTTGGTTCGGTTTTTTCGGTTTTCATGGTTTTTTCGATTTTCGGTTCGGTTTTTGCTCACCCCTATACCGCTGTCAAAATTGCAAAAGGAACAAACCATGAGGACCATAGTTGCATTTAACTATATAAAAATGGAAATAAAAAACTTTAAAGACTGCTTTGGAATATAAACTTCCTTCCAAGCTTTCCTCTTTCTAAAACCCTCACACACCACAAAACTATGAACACCAGCGGTACGGCAAACGATGTTGCCCGTGCTATTTCCGCCGCCCTTGGCTGGAACTCTTCTTCCGACGATCGCAAATCAGCTCTTTCTTACTTAGAATCTGTACGTATAATACATATATATATTTTCATAACTTCATGTTTAATTTGATTTATCTGTGTGTATAATAACAATGTATACACATTTCCGTCACAGTATCCGTTGTTCGTTTCGGTTACGGCTTTAATTTTACTAGCCTGATCATTTTATTACCTAAAATTGAGCTCAAGTATGTTATATGTTGAAATTTTTTTTGTGTGTTTTGTGAAGTTATGTACGGAAATGTATGTATTGATTAAAGAGTGAGTAAGTTTAGGAGGTTAGGTTCAGCTAGGGTTTTGTATTTTGATTTTCGTAAATAAAGATATCGAGATTTAGTTTGTGTTAGGTTTGTAAAATGTGTAGATCATGTTAAGCTTATGTCGAGTTTTTAAGGCAATTGCGTGTTTCGTAATATGAGAAGAGTAAAAAAAAAACTGAAAAAGTGAACAAAAAAGAATAAGAAGTTGATTAAGTGGTGTGAACGGCTGTAAGCTGGATATGAATATTGATCGTGTTAAGAGAGAGCGAGGAGGATGTAAGCTTATAAGTGATGCTCAAGTTTGTAATAATGAAGATTACGTGTAAAACCTATGCTATCTTTTGCTTTGTGTGATGGTGGTTTCACTCGTTTGTGTGTTGTAGATGATGACAGGGTTAAAAAAGAAAATTTAGGTGGATACTAATAATGAGTAGCTGATTTAATGGGCCTGGCATTAGGTCCAATAGTTTGAGTAGTGCCTTTAATCTCAGCTCAATTTATATACGTGGTATTATTTAGTATTGGCGCAGGATTGAAGACAAAAGTTTGGGCGGATCAATACTAGTTAATATACCTAGTACATCTAAGAGCATACGTAATAATGTAATCATAATATTTGTAAGATATTCGGTTCTTTAATCCAGTCCGACCAGTGAATCAGTAAGAAGACTGGTTTGACGTCCGGTCCAGTTTTGAAAACATTGGTTTTAGGCATGGTACATGCACATCTAAATCCATGAGACGACCCATCCCCTAAGCCTTTGCTACGTTTCAACCTTGAAACTCTTTTATTATGCTTAAGTTTTTATTTAGATCCTCAAATCGTAAGTTTATGATATTTTTATATATTTTAATAAAAATCGACGTGAAAATAAGGGGTTAACTTTGAATAGGCTTCAAATTCCAAGCACCTAAAACAGTGTCTCGTCCATTTAGAAAATTTATCAAAGGCATTATTTGGCTGTTTCGTTCTGAGCATCAGAAAACTCAGAAGCGGCCTTGTTAAGTACAATGCCCCTCAACTTAAAATTCTGGCTCCGCCTCTGAAACTGATGTCTTCGTTGTATGATATGATGTTTTTCTTGAATTTGTCCTCTTCCAAGGGTTGGGACTAGCGATGGTATTTCCTGAAACCAAAAACACCTAAGACCACGAACCGAATACCGAACTGAGTTTTAGAAACGTATCGGTATCGGGATTTGCGGTATCTTACTAACAAGTGCCGATTACGGTAGCCAGTGCGCACTTTGAACACTAGCAATCCAGAATTTTGTGTCAAGGAGTTTTGCTGTTCAGATTTTAGATTTTGCAACTTGCCAACTTGGTTTATGTATTACTTGATCGAACAGTGGAGGGGGGTTCATTATGTTTTGCAAGTGTAGTAAATCTTATAAACTAGTCATTGCTTTTTAGGGTTTCATATGAAGCTGACTTCTTTTGATACTTTTTATAGCAATTACTAACATGTTCACTTTTAATTAAGTTTAGTTAATTGTAGCAGCTGACCATAGAATTCTTGATGGAGCAAATGAGTAGTATTCTTTTAAGAATGGAAGATAATTTAGTGCATTGTTTTTTTATCATGCTAAAAATTACCTGCTATGTCAAAAGATCTAATATTACTTGCAAATTGTTATAAATCATCTCTTTCAAGACTACACAAAATAAAGCTTTCATATTTAATTCAGTATTCCTGGTACCGACCCGTACCGATACTGAATCGTACTTATACCGAATGTGCCACATTACCAATTTCGGTTTCAGTATATCGAGAGTTTTGCTCACCCAGTTGGGGCATACTTTGTATTCCGTTTGTAGCTTCTTTTTGTGGGTTTTTTTTCTTTTGAAGTACAGTTTTCTATGTGTGGAAGTTAATTTTTCATATAATAAAGTATAAGCAGAAAATATGAATAGTGAAATAGAGAATGCATTAGAAGAAAAGCTTACTGAAGAGGCTGTTTTTCATTTAATGGTGCAGCTGGAATTCTTGTATCTTGTTGTTCAATATAAACACCAGTAGAAAAGCTTACTGTTTTATATTTTCTATTCACGTATATAATTCTTATAATAAGCTTTTCATATTTTTTTTCATGTAGGTAAAAGCTGGGGATGTACGTGTTTTAGCAAGTACATCATTTCTTTTAGTAAAAAAGGATTGGTCCACTGAAGTTCGTTTGCATGCCTTTAAATTGCTACAGGTCTTTTCCTTTGTTTGCTGATTTTCTGTTCTCATCTAGTGGCTTAAATGCCATAAATATAAACATTAATCTGTCCCAGAGCTTCTTTTTTTCTTTTTTTTTTTTTGCATGGGCTGATCTGTTAGTTAGTTGGAATTATAATCTGGCATGGGGAGAGTGACATAGTTCTATTGTTGTTGTCTCTTAAGCCCTGATTCATTGATATAGTTTTGAAATGTTTAGTAAAGTATTAGTTAAGATTGCTTAAAGCTTAAGCATCATGTGTCTCTCCTTGCAGCATCTAGTACGACTACGGTGGGATGAACTAACCCCTGATGAAAGAAGAGAGTTTGCAAAGGTTTCTGTTGATTTAACGAATGAAATTGCAAACGGTGCTGAAGAGTGGGCGCTAAAAAGTCAAACGGCCGCTTTAATTGCCGAGGTCTACTTTTGTTTTTGTTGATGTTTTACTAAGCCTTATGATCAAGTCTACATGCATAATTTATTGTTTTGCTTGTTTTTAATTTGGTACAGATAGTCAGGAGAGAAGGTGTCAGTTTATGGCAAGAACTTCTACCATCACTAGTATCTCTTTCCAGCTCTGGTCCTGTACATGTAATAAAAATCCATTTTTTGTCTGTTCCATGTACTTCTAATTAAGTTCATTAAATTTTGCACAAGGAATATCAAGCTGATTTGTGTTCTAGTTATAGGCTGAGATGGTGTGTATGATGCTGCGGTGGCTTCCTGAAGATGTTACAGTTCATAATGAAGACTTGGAAGGTTTGCTTCGCTATTGTGTTTGCTAGTCTAAGTTCTATAAGTTGAAGTGACAACCTTGTAAACATTCTCAATATGGATTTAATGTGTTAATTAAATATTATGTTGTGAATTCATTAAGTTTTTTTTTTCTTTCTCGATATGATCAGTACAAGAATTAATACAGCACCAACTTATGTAATACGCATAAAACTTCATATTTGTTGAGACAGTGCACGTCCCTGAATTATAATGTCCAAGGTGTAATTTTACAAGATGTTTTTTCAGCATAAGTTGAACGGTAAAACACTTCGATGTGTGAAGTACAAGTTCTTAAAGCATAATAGTTTATGTTTCAACATACGTATATATTTGCTACCCAACTTATAGCATTTGAATAAGCAATGTACATCTGTTACTTACAGCTAAACTGTATAATAGTTGACACTACTCTACCTCTGGGCCGAAGTTCTATTTTTGTGGTGGCTACATAGACAACGGCTGTTCTTTTTATCTCCATCTTTTTGTTAGTCCATACCTTCTTCTTGCAGACAAATTTGGGTTGATCCAATCCAACTAAGTTGGCTGATCTATTAGGCCATTTTTTATGTGGTTTGGTTTTACTGATTCGCTGTTTTTCAAAATTCTATGCAGGCGAACGCCGTAGACTGTTGTTGCGTGGGCTGACTGAATCTCTACCAGAAATTTTGCCGCTATTGTATACGGTGAGTATTTTTTAATCTCTATTGATATAAATTACATACTTGTACTTATTATGTTATGCTTCTTATGAAACAGCTGTTAGAGAAGCACTTTGGAGCTGCCATGACTGAAGCAGGTAGGCAACAACTCGACATCGCCAAGCAGCATGCAGCCACGGTGACAGCTACTCTTAACGCTATAAATGCATATGCTGAATGGGCCCCTTTGCCCTATCTTTCAAAATGCGGCACCATTCACGGGTATGAGCTTTTTGGTCTTTTCCATGCAGTTAGACATTTGTTTTACCTTTTGTTTTTGTTTCTGATTCGAATAGCTATGTCTGTGCATTCTTGAATGAAAACCGTTTATCATTTTCTAACACGAGCCTTTTCCATTTATTTTCTTAACTAGTTGTGGCTTCTTGCTCTCTTCCCCTGATTTCCGGCTTCATGCATGTGAGTTTTTCAAGCTTGTATCTTCAAGGTAAGCAATTGTATATTTTTGTACCTGTTATTTGTTGGCCTCTGCGTTCCATTTCTGGTGATTTTAGTTGGATGTTAGTCTTGTAGCTTGTCCCACTATTTGACAATCTGATTATACATATATTAGTATATTAAGGTACTTGATTACATAAGACAAACAAGGGTGGTGTTCATGGAAGATCACTTTTAAAAGAAGAACAAATAAGTTCTAATTTTCATGAATTGATTCACAATAAGAGACATTTTATCCTAAATATACATGGATACATAGATGTGTGGATTATATTAGTCCAAAAAATGTCAGCACAGATGTACCTGGGATATATCAAATTTTAACTCTGTGATTTTGTAGACTTAAATGTTATTAAACACTCTGATGCTGCCATTGAAGTGTACACCGTGTTCAATGTATAGACTTATGATGCTCAAGTTTAGAGTTTGAGTGTTCTTAAAGCTTTCATTCTAAAAGGTGCTCTTATCTGATCACTTCTCAAACAAACAATGTAAAACTATTGTTATTTCTCATTTACTTTCCCAAGTAAAACACCTATGTTGGAATTTTTGAGTAGGATATGACAGCTTTAATTATATTGTGATGTGATAAAAGTATTGTAGAGTGATTGATGTGTCATTCTGATATTTGCTTTAACTTTGGGGTGTGGTCTGCAGGAAGAGACCTGCTGATGCAGATTCTGATTATGATTCTGCAATGAGCAGTGTCCTTGTGATATTGATGAATGTGTCTACAGACTTCTTAAACATATCAGAGTCAGGTTCTGGCATCATTAATGACAGCGATGTTGAGTTTGCAGAATGTATCTGTGAAAGTTTGGTCTCTTTGGGGTCTACAAACTTGCAATGCATCACCATTGATAATGTAACGCTATCTACCTATTTACAAAAGGTAATGGATTAGTTAATTTTGTGTTGGACACAGACACCTTTTACTCTGACTTATTTGAGGATTGAATGATTAGATGTATGACCTTACGTGAATGTATCCGCAGATGTTGCAGTATTTCAGACATTTTAAGCTCGCGCTTCACCATCAATCTCTTATATTTTGGCTGGTATATAGAAAGTTTGTGCAAACAGCCTTTTTTATGAGCTCCCGTAGCAGTATTTACTCAAGGATTTGTTATGCATGTTTATAATGTTAGGCATTCATAAGAGACTTGCTCACGAAGCCAAAGATTACAGTTGGAGATGTTTCAGCTGAAAATGTGGCCTCTGCATCAGGGCAGGTTGATAATCAAAAGCAAAAGATATTACATTTCGTGAGTGATGAGATCTGTAGTGTCATGTTGGAGATATCTTTTCAGAGATTGCTTAAAAAAGATAAAATCACCCCTGGAAATGAACATTCTGCTGGGGGTTTAGAATTATGGAGTGATGATTTTGAGAGCAGTGGAAATTTTGGCCAGTATCGTTCAAGACTGGTATGTATGTTTAAGCATTTTTGGCCTTTTGGGTTTTGCAGTCTATTTTCATCAGTCTGTTTCATTATCCGAGTGTTGTTGTTATAATTCTTTGATTGTACTTTGAGGTCAAACATTGTTTAATAAACATGCTATGTCATTTTATGCCTGTGCTGTGAGTATAGAGAAACTACATGTTGTTCTGTACCTGTATACCACAAATGATGGCGGATATTAAGAATATAGTCATGGAGTTTAAGAAGTTTTTAATAAACTAAAAGTCTTTGCCGTAGAACACAAGAACCTTGTTTCCTAGCATAGTTTTTTATCCTGCTGATGTGAACTCGCTATGTGCAGATGGAACTGATCCGACTGGTTGCATCTTTCAAACCTCTTATAGCCGTTACTAAGGTTTCTGACAGAGTTATTATGATCATTAAGAGCCTTCTACTTGCTCCGCTGCCTTCTCAGGTGGGAATACTCTTTTTCTTACATAAAAATTTGGTAGAGTCGAGGATGACAAACTGGGTGTGCGTTTGGTTAGGGAAACGGGTCCAACAGGTGGTGTAACAGTGGGTAAGTTTTTGTCTTTTTGATGCTGTTCGACAAGTCGGATTGGGTTGACCTGATTGACTTTTGTTCAATTCTTTTAGTAAGTATATTTTAATAAAATGATTACAAATTTAATAGTAATTCAATGATTATACAAGTTTTGTAATAAAACATATAAGAGTTATAGGCGTTAAAAATACACTTTGGGTGACTTTCAATTTTGTTTGACCTTTATTCTTTTAGGATGCATTTTTTATTTGGAGCTCTAGAGATAAATCTAATCCCGATAAGAAATTGGCTGGACATTGCCGCATAAGAATTTAGTTTTCTAGCATGACTTAAAATCTATGGTCTTTAGTGTAACGAGTTCCTTTGTTATTTCTCATATGTCAGAACTTGGCTACACTAGAAAGTATGCAACTTGCGATGGAGAATGTTTTGGCTGCTGTTTTTGATGGTTCAATTGATGATAATGGAAGTGCCTCTGATGTGCAACTAGCTTCATGCAGAATACTAGAAGGTTTCTTTTTTTGTTCCTTTTAATATTCACTTTTTGACTGCCATACATTTTCATAGCTTTAAACATTTTCGTCTAATATTGAAAGCACCATTTGCTGTGAATTAAAGGTCTACTTCAGCAACTTCTTATGTTAAAATGGACGGAACCTGAATTAGTTGAAATACTCGGGCACTATTTTGAGGCACTGGGTCCCTTCTTGAAGTATTACCCTGATGCTGTTGGAAGTGTCATCAATAAACTATTTGAGCTCTTAAACTCATTGCCTATAGCTGTGAAGGTTTGACATCCGGTTCTACTTTTGAATGCTATCCAGTTTAATAAAGAAAATTTAGCTTGTACGTGAGTAAACATATGCCATGCCATAATACCCATTTTGTTTCGCAGGATCCTTCAACCAGTGGAGCTAGGTATGCAAGATTACATATATGCACAGCCTTTGTACGATTGGCCAAAACTGCCAACACCCGTCTGTTACCGCATATGAAGGTACCTCAGACATAAATTGCTCTTGTCAAGTGTCGTGAGTTAGCATCTAGATTTACTGAAGGAAAGTTACTGGTAATCTACCAAATAAAAAGTATACAGGTGTACACAAGTACATGTGAATATGATCGTTTCATTGGCCCAAGTCTCAACTTCTGATCCAGTCTCAAGCATATGTAGAACTCTTATAAAAATGTATTATCTGTTATATGTGTGTTACAATATTCCATGTAGCTTTTCTTACTGATTCTTTTCTCTAATAGAGCATAGCAGAAACAGTTGCATATTTGCAAAAGGAAGGCCAGTTGCTTCGTGGCGAACATAATCTTTTTGGTGAAGCGTTTCTTATTATTGCATCTGCAGCTGGGTAATTTGCTTGCTTCATTGATTTTTTTATATCTTTTTGCTTGTTTTCTATGTTGAATTGCTTGACCATGTTTTGTATATTGGTACAGTCCTCAACAACAGCAAGAAGTTATGACCTGGTTGCTCGAGCCTTTGAGCCATCAGTGGACACAACTTGAGTGGCAAAATGCATACCTATCCGACCCAGCTGGTGTCATTAAGTTGTGCGGCGAGACACAGTTTATGTGGTCATTGTTCCACACTGTTACATTTTTCGAGAAAGCACTCAAGAGAAGTGGTATTAACAAATGTAATGTGAATAATAATACTACTGTTGCGTCTTCTACTCTCCATCCATTGGCTTCTCATCTGCCTTGGATGCTACCACCCCTGCTCAAAGTAATTTTCTTTAGCCTTGATTTAAGAATGGTTATATTCATGTTGTGCTTATCCATGCAAGAACTAATAAATACATTTTTTTTTTATGTCTGTAGTTACTTCGTGCTATACATTCTCTTTGGTCTCCATCTGTAACTCAAATGTTACCCGGTGAAGTAAAAGCTGCCATGATTATGGGCGATGCTGAACAAATGAGTCTTTTGGGGGAAACTAATCCTAAAATGCTCAAGGGTGCAATAACCTTTTCTGAAGGCTTGAAGGATGGAAATGTTGAACCAAATGAAATTGATATCAGAAACTGGTTAAAGGGTATCCGAGACAGTGGGTAAGTAGTTAAAGTTAAATGTTTACGATATGGTGCACGTAGAGCTATAAATTTTGTACTATAATGTAGATCGGTGCTTATTACATTAAATGGTTTAAATTAATACATGTCATGGAGTTGCTGATGCTTACTTAATGGCACTAGGTATAATGTGTTGGGGTTATCAACTACAGTTGGAGAATCGTTCTTCAGAAGCATAGATATTGAAGCTGTCGACTTGGCACTAATGGAGAATATTAACTCAATGGAGTTTAGGCATATAAGACAGCTTGTGCATTCAATTCTAATACCATTAGTGAAAAATTGCCCATCAGAACTGTGGGATGTATGGTTAAAAAGGCTCCTATATCCATTGCTTGTATATTCTCATCAAGCTTTGAAATGCTCATGGTCAGGGCTTTTGGAGGAAGGGAGAGCCAAGGTCCCGGATCTTCATGGAATTATAGTTGGAACGGATCTAAAAGTTGAAGTAATGGAGGAAAAGCTACTTCGAGCTTTGACTCGTGAAATATGCACTCTTCTTTCGGTGTTAGGATCACTAGGAATGAATGGTGGCCTCCACCAGGAGCAGACACCTAAAGATCATGATGTCTTGTCGAGCTCTGTAGTTGGGTATGTATGATATACAAGTTTTCTAGGAAGGCTGCAAAATGGGCCTGTTGGGCAGAGGGTCAAATTTTGGTATAGGTTGAGTTGACCTAGTATGTCAAGAGTTCATAAGGATTTCTATAAATAGCTAATGTATTGTACTGATTTGAAAAGGCTTTACAAAAAACTTTTAATGATGATCCATTATCTAGCAGGTTGTACGGATTGGAAAATGCACTTGGGGAACTCATTTGACCCTTTATTATTTAGGAAAAATTTCCGTTACCCGTTTATAACCCAAACACACCGTTTCCTAAGTTAGTGGACTGAAATTACAACCTCTAACCATTAGGTTTTATAAGCGTATTCATGTATTAGAAGGATTCTAATTAAAAGTATTGGGGGTCTTTACAGGTTTCTTTTAAAGAACAAGGATATAGCAGTTCCCCTTTTGCATCTGTGTTTAGATGCTTTTAGATGGACGGATGGTGAATCTGCAGTTAAAGTATTTTCCTTCTGTGGAACTGTGGTTCTCTTGGCTGTATCAACCAACAATTTTGAACTCCGACAATTTGTTTGTAAAGATTTGTTCACTGCAGTAATCCAAGGTTTAGCACTCGAGTCAAATACATTTGCCAGTGCTGAGCTAATTAGTCTCTGTCGTGAGATATTTATAAACTTCTGTAAGGAAGATCCGGCACCCAGACAAGTTAGTGTTCATTAAGACAAAACACAATCGTTAAATTTATGTTCTCTAATTAATTACAGTAATATTTTCTAAGTGCTTGACTCGTGGCTTTCTGTAGATTTTGCTCTCTCTTCCTTGCATTGGGCCTCAAGATCTGCTTGCCTTTGAAGAAGCATTGGGAAAAACTAGCAGCCCAAAGGAACAAAAACAGCTTATGAAAAGCTTCTTGTTGGTAGGTTCCGGTAACCAGTTGAAAGCCATCGCTCTTCAGAAAAGTGTGAATGTGATCACAAATGTTGTCGGTAAGAACCTCCTGCAATCTGTATCATTGTTTCCAATTTTATGGTGTATGCCTCAACTTTCAAGTTTTAGTGTGATCATACATTTTTATTCGTTAAAGTATTATATTTTACATATGGGTTTTGTTGATGAAATAAAACTGTTGGTAATTCCTTTCCATCTGAGAGTTGTCCCGTTGGACAAGAAAAAGTCAAATTGCAGTTCTTATGGGAAGATACACAGTTGGAAGCTTCAACTGCATTAACAGCTTTGAGCATAGTCATTAATTTATTCAAGGTGAAACTTTGTCTGAACTTTACCTGAAACTGTATTTTTGTATTTCTCAGCGAGGCCACGAAGCTCACTACCTGCTACAGATTCCAGAACTGAGGATGGTGGTCCAATTGGCTTGGCTGCTATAATGTAAGCTTACTTTGTCAGCTCGGTCATTTGATGTACAAAATGAGCTTCGTTAAGTTTCTGGTACAAAAAAAAACAAACAGTTTTGGGGGAGATCTACTTGGGTCACGGAGGTAGGATTATTCCCTCTGTATGTAACAACAATACGTTTTAACCTACACCATCGCCAAAAATCATGTTTGCCAGCTAAATGATTTTTCGTATCTGGTTTATTGAAAGGTAAAACTGTGTTGTATCCAACTTGTTCCACTTGGATATAGCAATTGTACATTATGTAATACTTTATCATATATTATAATTATGATATATTCAACACTTTGACTTGGAACCTATAGGCGACTGAGACGCACAATCTATTAAGTAACCGGTCTGAACATGACCAAGTAAAACGAGTGATGTTAGTGTGGCTGGGTAGGTAGGGTAGGATTGACTAGCAAGTACTTTCTTTTTTCTTATTATTTGTTTTATATAATATTATAATGGATCTAAATATGTTCACAAAACTATGTTGCTACTGTAAAAATAATGTGAGGTGACTTTCCAGCTTGTTCGATCCCTTGGCACGTCATGTTTTTTGCGCAACTTATTGGTAACTTACTAATTTGTATGACATGTGTGGGAATGAAAAAAAAAAACACCACCCAAAGCGTTGTAGTTGTAATGACCAGTTGAGATAGCCACTTAAACTTTCCACATGTGAAGTGCTGGCACCACATGGATTTGCAAATTGACGACTTTTGGTTTGTGGGTATATATGGTCGAAGCTACCTAATAATAATTGCTAATAGTCATTAAAAGAATCATAACTCTTGTTTTTGGTATTCTTTTATCTTGTTCGTACTGATTTATATATTTGAATAATAATTACTGGTTATTAAGATATTTGCCAGGTTAGAATAACAACTTAACTAGATTGTTTGCCAAAGTTATAGAAAGTCGTATGTTTTAAGAATCAAGAAATCAACTTTCAATATGTTTTTGATATGAATGTCATTGCACTTTACCAGCACTTTATTTTTTTAAAATCAGCAAATATGTTTTCAATACACGTCAAGAAAAATGACTTCATAATTGAACCATTACAGGTGTTTCATTCAAATTCAGGTGAATATTCTACTATCAAAGATTCAAATCTATCAAATACATTCTCCATGTTTTATGTGATATATAAAGATTATTATTATAGGATCTCGTAACAAGATGCAACATATAAACCAATTTGATTTTGTTTACCCTATTTAGTTTTGCTCGCAAATTTGTCATATATCTATAACCCTCAATCATTTTAACTTTCCAAAACATTTCGCCTAAACTTTGTTGTTCTCATGCATAACACAATCTTCTTTGATTTCACTCCTCACTATCTATCAAATCAAAAGTAAGAACTCTCGCAATTCTTTCATAATCATTCTTGGGGTTATAAGATTCCGACAAGTTGCTATCCAAACGAGCTATTGAGCTACACTACTACACTTGGGGGGCGTTTGGTTCGCAGAATTCTCAGGAATTCATAGGAATTGGAATCTGAATTCCATACTTTACCATCTTCTTAGTTGGGGATAAACATACACCGGTATGATGTTTCCCACAATTGTTACAAGTGGGAATGTTTCTTCTATTCGAACTACCCCCCGAGCTCCCACTAGTTCGGAACTTCTTATTTGGAGAGTTACCTTGTTCCGCTTTCCTCTTTGAGGATTCATCATCCGGCATACCTTGCTCCACCTCATGCCATCTCGCCACATCCACTAATTGAGTAAAAGACTCAATTTGGAGCAAGGTTATCTTCTCCCTGATGTTCTTACGGAGTTTGCGGTAAAAATGTTCCTTCATCAACTTATCATCCTTCAAATACTCCGGGCAAAATTGGGCTTTGTCTAGGAACTTCACCCGGAATTCATTCACATTTAACGTTCCTTGAGAATCATTCATGAATTCGCTCCTAAGCCTAGTCACATCGGCTTCGGAACGAAACTCCTTAAAGAAGGCAACTTTGAAATCCGCCCACTCCATGCCCACCGTGGCAT
Source organism: Erigeron philadelphicus (assembly GCA_024320915.1). Lineage (NCBI taxonomy): Eukaryota > Viridiplantae > Streptophyta > Magnoliopsida > Asterales > Asteraceae > Erigeron > Erigeron philadelphicus. The sequence goes on along the minus strand of JANDBE010000045.1, from coordinate 21,046,084 downwards.
CCTCACCCTTCTTCAATATTTCACCGTCCCACCATAACTTAGCTCTATCACAAAGCATGCTTGTCCCATACAAGGTCTTGTCTTCCGGCGGAGTCTTAGTGATACGGAACACGCCTTCAATTTCATTCACCCACCTAGTACTTATAATCGGGTCAGGATCTCCGTTGTACTTGGGTGGGTTGGCAACGGTGAAGCTCTTGAGATCATAAGGCTTTTCATTCTTTGGCTTTTGACGTTCATTGCCATCTTGTACCTCCGTCACTTTTTCCTTCATAAACCTTTTATCAAACTCCTCTTGCACCGCGGATGCAACCTCTTCTCTAATCTTAGAGGCAATCGTCTCACTCATAGCTCCCTCGAGTGTCTCATTCAACTTCTTCACTATAAAAGGAGAGAAATTCTCCAAAGCTTTACCTATTTGCTCGCTTATGAAGTCTTGACCTAATTCTTCAATTAAAACACTCTTGTTCTTCTCATGACTAGTCCCATCTTCGTCTTGAGATGAGGCCATACTACAAAGTTAAAAGTTTATCAACACTCATTCTATATATTACATAATCTCTAATTTCCCCAAACCTTCATATTCGATTGTCTCCGTGTTTAGTAAGTTTAACTTAAAACGTAATAGCTTATGATCGATAATAGGCCGGCTCTATTACTATCATAAACTATTTCATTTTAAACCA
>JANDBE010000045.1:20973294-20991048 GCA_024320915.1 Erigeron philadelphicus | reverse complement strand
CCAACCCTGGGTAGGTTGGACCTTACTTCACTGATGCGAATCCAATGAAACCAACAAGCACCATGATCGATCTTTCAAATCCTTATCCCCTCCGTCTCGTTCAATTCTCGATCTATATATATTCTCAAGAGCATGTGTATTCCTAGGTTCACAAATTGTTTAGGAGATTGAGTTATTACACCTACCGATCACCATCTTTTCACTTGATCGTCCGTCTCTTCGGGTTTGTATAGCGGCACTAAAAGTATATGATATCCTAGGTTATCTTCTTTTCTTTGTCGCCTGCTATTCTCTTACGATTTTTACTTATTGACTTCTATTGATATAGATATAAATAACCCTATGTGATTAGGTACGCCCTAAATAATAACAACCACAAAACGAATAGAGCCTAAACAATTATCCATGGGCCGTGAGAAGCCAATGAGCCCAACTTTATTATGTATATTCTTGTTTGTTGGGTCGATCCCCCAACACCACATTCAATCTAACTTTGTTCACGACCACTTTCATCTCCTTTTATCTATGAAGTAGCATCTCACATATTTATTTTACAAACACCACCCATATGTTAGTATGTACTTTACCTCAAAATTCCTACAATCAGCTTAAATCGACTTAATCCTGAAACTATACATCTAAATACTTAATCACTTAATCATTCCAGCCCATAACCAAAGCATGATGATTCCATTAGTTTTTAGTCTAGATAATAATGTTAATAAACACCAATAAAATTTGGGATGTTACAATTCTCTCCCCCTTAGAATGATTCTGTCCTCAGAATCAGCTCGATAATCAATAGATAAGGGTAATGATCCTTCATCATGGATTCACTCTCCCACGTCAAGTTTTCGCCTTAATTATGTTTCCATTTAATCCTTACAATACCAATCAAATTCCAACCAAACCTCTCTTTTTCGGTCTAAGTATCTCAATGAGTTCTTCCACTATTTTCATTCTAATTTATACTCACATCCTTTTTCTTTCTTTTTTTTGAAAGTCGCACTAATCTTTTCACCTAAACACCTTATAAAAGAAATACATTTTGACATAGTTATTTGTCTTAGCAAATGTCAATGTTATAATAAACTTGAACTCATACTACATACATTACAAATATGTATTAACTTATGCACTAATAGCTTTTAATAATAGACATTCGCATAATCAGTTTGTCAACAAAATCTCATTTATATCTCATAGTAGCTCGTAGCTACGAATATCCATTTTTTTTCTCATTATTTTACACCACCCACAATAACAACAAACTTTACCCTTGATTTGTTTTACTATAATCATTATAAAACGGATAATGATGTATTGTATATCCACTAATTTCCATATAATGCATAGCAAACTTATCATATTAAAATTTGTCATTTGTATCCATACCCCATGCCTAACTAGCATTATAAAAATTCGAATGATTAACCATCCACATGCAATAAAATTTGGCTATGACCCATTAAATAATATTAAACCAAGGAAAATGCGCAAATGGGGTATATCATATTGATATGAGTGGCATAAAACGAGTGCTTTAACTCGCATGACAAGAAAAATCCTTAGTTCACACGTTATATTCTATATTAGCACTTCATCCTTTCGACCTTTTTTTTATTATTATTTTACTTTTTTTTTATATAATAAATTTCTACTCCTAATCGTTTAGTTTTACTTCATTTGTATAAACTCCTTCCAATGGAGGTTTATATGATTGTTGGTATCTTATATTTATCATGCATTAACTGTGACTTCGAAAGCACGGACAGGGAAAAGGGATGAGAGCGAAATTTAAGGTATGATTGCATCTAAAAACTACATTTGAAACAATAGATTTGACAAGGAGTGTATGATGGCCAAACCATCAAAACTAGTCACCCGAAAACTCGAAAATCGACAGAATGAACTGCTAATAGAGGGAGGTTACAAACTTACAATAACATTAAATCTTATGATCACGATAACAATCGATCATATATATTAGAACATGTATGTAATATATTAAGAACATCATGGGTTTATTGTTGAGTAAAGATTCCCTATTGTGATTATGGGCTTTAAAATATTGTCTTAAACCGCATTATCATGAGGGGTTATATTATATGTCCCTTTCTATAGAAAAATAGACAGGAGGGTTATGTAGGTGATGTCGCATGTGAAGAAAGCTATCCAACAAATTACTATTACTCTAAGTCTATAATTTTCATTGTACCTTTTTGAGTTACCACTCATTCAAAAATCAAAATCTCTTGTTATTTTCTTGATGTTCAAAATATTTGGGTATCTATTTCTACGTAATAACTAACCGATTTAAGTAAATGGATTAAGAATATGATTGACGTATGGGTTGTTCGTCACCCGACACGATTGTAAGAGGTCACCCGCGTGGTCTGACCACGCATTTCCACACCACCACGCGTGGTGGGTTGATGGCGGCGGTGTTCCGTGGTGACGCCGCACTCACCACGCAGCTAACTTCCTACCGTTGCCAACCCCCTAACAAGAATTGGGTATAGCAATTAGAAAAATTTGATAATTTAATAATGTTGCACTTTTAAGCAAAATGTATATTAGACAGATATATACACAGAGAGAGAATGAGTGGGTCAGTTTGGTCACATGCAGCACCAACTACTGTTTATTTGGTCATGGTCATAATCACATGTGCATTTGGTGTCATCTTCCAATACAATGAATAATTTTTGTTAAAAGACAATGCATCAAAACCACCAAACACAGGTGGTTAAAGAATATGGACTTTGATATGACTGAAATGGGTATCAACAACTTTCTGTACACAAACTAGTACAAGAACCATCAATGTCTTTAAGGCATCATTACAATGAAGCAGTAGAGCAGCATAGCTTTTTTGATCCATTTTGTTGCACTTGGTTGATCCAGACATGAAAACCTCTCTTTGAACACCATATTGACAGCAAACACGACTACCCCCTTCAGGTCCGTCAATCATTGAGCATTTGAGTTTTGACCCTTCATGTGTCAGTGCTAGTGTAAAAACATCATCATCTTCAAGGACACGTGACTAACCTCGGTTATATGAACGTTTCAGCTTTGATCTTCCACGTGTGTTAGTAAACGCTTACTTGTTTTTACTGCCACCAGCTAAAATACGTTGGATCTGCAGACCTCGGCTAAAAGCCTGGTTAAATAGCAGCCTGGTTTGGAAGTCAGAGACCATGGGGAACCATGCAAGTATAGCCACTGGAGTAAAAATCATGACTCCCACAAGGTACTCATATCCTCGGCCCAGTGCTTTCACTGATCCCCACATTCCCAACCCCTTCACTATGGGTCTGCATGCTTGTGCTATCTGCGAAAGCAAATTAATTCCACTTCATTCTATACCCTTCATCATCATTTTCATTTGTATGTCTCGTGTATCAAGTACGATGAGATGAATACCAGGCGCACTAAAAGAATAATGGAGGGATGCAACTAAAACATTACCTGCAAGATAGCCCATCCGGTTGGAAAGAATGCAAGCAAGCTGGCAAAACAGTCGCCGATGGTAAGACCAGAAAATTGAAACATCACCACTAGAAAGATTGTAAAGCCAATGAACAGGAACAGTTTAATAAGCCGGAACATCAACTGGAAATCTGCACTGAACTTCTTTCTACCCACGGATACAATCTGCATATTCAAATAATTACACACTTTCTAAGACAACAAAAAATGCGAGTAAAATAATCAACTTAATAGTAAATTTCGACCATATATAGCACTGACCTTCAAGATGGCTATAACTATAACGATTACAAACCAAGACAGTGCATAGACCTGTAATAATTGCAAGAAAACAAGTCAGTGTCGAATTCATTTGGAAATTTAGAGGGGAAAAAAACTTCTTTTGTTAATACTTACCAAGATGCTTTTTTCATTTTGGACCACTTTTAGATGATAAACAATACCGTATTGGTAGATAAAAAATCTGAGAGATAGAAGTACTTCCATTAGACGTCCGCTAAAACCAGTGGATTTGAGATGCTCCTGTTCTTCGTCCCACCAGGACTCCCAGCTCTTGGTAGCTGGAACACCAATACCTCCATGGTTATTGATCCATCTTGACCAATCATCCCAGTCCTCCACTATTTTCTGCCACTCAAATCCTGAGGGGTTGAAAAGGAAAGGAGCAAACAACCAAGAAGCCACTAAAAACCACATTGAGATGGTTAAGAACACATATACGTGACCATCTGAAAATGCTGAGCCATACGCATGATATGTAACCAGCAAAATCATCAGTTCCATCCCTTTAGTAAAATGGCTTCGTGAGTACATTCTATAATTTTCTGCAAACTTCTCATGTCTAACCACGAAACCACGCCCAGTGGCTCTGTATTTGGCCCCGCCGTGTAAAACTGTTCGACCAAAATAATGTAGTTTTGTCCCAAGGGAGAAAGTAAAGAAGACAGCTGATAGTTGAAGGTTCATGATTATTAAGTCACCAAATGCTGTTCTGAATCCCCTTTCTAGTCCAATTTCCATAATCATGGGTAATGCCATTAAAAGACCAAGTTGAACTACAGATTGAGAAGCCATGGCTGCTTTCAGAGCTTTATCTCCTCTTAAGCTTGCCGATTTCATGATTGCCTTTTCTAATCCACTCAAAGCGAGGTATAGTCTTCCATATAAAAATGCATATACTGTAAGGACTACCATCTGTATATCATTAGCAAGATCTCATTATTAGGTTGGAGAACTTCTAAACATTTTGTTATATAGATTATTTATTATAGTTTGCTATTAATGAAACTTACCATAGAGCTGACATAGAAGCCCGTTGTCGTATAGAAACAAGAAAGCATGCGGAAAAAATCAAAGCGGTGGCCTAATCTGTAGATATCCCGACTCAAGGTCTGTTCGCCATTACCACATGCCACTTTTGCTTCAAAAAGTGAGATTTGGTTAAGACCGACGTCTCTCCCCTTCCCAACTTGTATATACTCGTGGTGAGTTATATTTCCACGTCTGAGTATCGAGTTGAATCCTACATGTAAATGAGCCTCCATCAGTTGTCAGATGAATATTTACTTTACGAATACACAAACGCACATACAAGTATGCACACACATATGATACACCTGCAAATATGTCCTCGCTCAGATTGATGCCCTTTGAAGCTTTGCTGATTCCACCTCGTGTGATGTGGAATATTCTATCAAAGACATCTGGATGCCCGTAATGAAACCTAACCCTGATGATGAAAAGCATGCATCTCAAGAAATTTCCCTCCAGTAATCAAAAATTGGAAAGTATCTCATATAAGTAATACGTTACATGGTTAAGAAAAAGTGAAACATACTTCAAAGGCCTTGCAAGAACTCGTTGACCTATGGTGACAAAGCTCGATTCTTGATTTGACATAAACCAAGCCAATGAAGAAACACTGCAGGACAGAGGAAACTTATGGTAAGAAGTATAAACATATCATATATGATTCTAATACATTTGAGCCTGATGAAGAACCAATGATCCCTTTAAGTTTTTATCAGACCTTCCTGTAAAGATATGCTCCCGGACACCCAGAATTGTTGGTGGTCTCACTCCATGATCCTTATTGAACTCTTCAAGAAGGTTCCTCATTTTGAAAGCTTCTTCCAAATAATTGTCCTGAGACACGAGAAGTCAAAAGAAATTTACAAAATTAAACAATCAACTATTTAAATGCTCAGAGGTGTAATGTAGACCTGATTCATGTCAATAGTCTGAAGAACTTCCCCTCTTGTAAATATTATTGCGTGGTTCTGATTCTCAGGCTTGCCTTCTCCTAATTTTGGATTGCCAGGTAATCTTATCCTGTAAATTTCCTTCAAGAAGATAAAGAATGCTGCCAGCCAGTCAGCACTTCAATATTGACATCATGCTCTTCCGGAGACCAGGTGAATATGACTACTAGTGAGAAATATAAAATGCCAGTCACCTGATCAAGATTGTCTACAGCTTTAACTAACACCGAGTAGTAGACCTTCTGTGATTTTCCTCCTAATCTTTCCTCAACTTCATCAATGTATGCCACACGAAGAGACGGATTGCTGTACACCATACATTGGAAGAAATCAGTTTTATTAATTTAGAGTATATCATGAGCAATCTTTATTGTTGATTAATACTTACTTAACCATCAAGTTTAAAATGTCTGTTGCACGACGATCTCCAGTGCGTTTCTGGTTACCATATATTTGACATGTGGCTACATACGTAAATTTCAGATCAGCAAGAGCCTCCAAATGAGCAGACAAGGATCTATGACTCTGCTCCGCTGATGGAATGTTGATAGCTTTATAACCTTCTAGCATTTCTGCCCAGTTTGCATATAAAAGTTAGGGACATACATTGGATATAAAAGTTTAAATATATAACTCACGATTGATGAAAGTTCCAGCAATTGATACTATACACAAATTAATGCAAGTACTTGGCTACCAGTGAAAGAGTTAGAATATTGTCAATAACTCAATATGGCAATCGAGAAATATTATAAACGGGCTTTTGGTGTTCAGAGTTAAGTGGTTCATGTAGCCTAAAATTAAAAGCACGAGTACTTTGCAGTGAGGAAAACAGAGTCAGATATGATTCTTGAAAGTTTCTGTGAACTTTAATGGTTGGACACTGGACAGAGTAGAATTATGTGTTACTTTTTCAACCTTGGAACCTGCGACACTATAACAATGATCATAAATAGGAACCTCAACTTTGACTGACAAAGCCAAATGCTTTTCATCAGTATGGTTCCAACCCTGCCAGTCTTTGTCAACATTCAAACTCAAATATGGGTGTTTCCACATAAAGGTAGAAAATAACAGATTATGGATAATCGAAGAAGGATCCCTGTTCAGACCACCTAGAAGGAGTCAAGCCCTTGGCTCCCATGTACACAGCCTAACTAGTATTGTCGTGGCCATATTCTGACCCTTCCCTGGCCATCCCAAGGTACCCAGAGAGGTTTTGAACACTGGTCTCTAAATGAGACCTTACTGAGGTAGAACATAATAGATTGCTTTCCAAATGGTGTTCAAGAAAGAATTTAGACTATAGTCCGAAGATTTCATAGGGAATTTAATTTACTGGACAGAAGTATCATATACGTAGATGCTTAAGAGAAAATGACACACACAATGGTTGTAACTTCAAAATGTAGAGCTAAAATATGAGAGCTTACGTTTTTCGTTAGCCAAGTCAAGGAAAGCCTGAAGCTTCAACGCCCTTCTGTAGTACATCATCCCTCTAACTGGAAAGCTAGCATATCGTCAGCAACCATAATAAATATCACAAAGTATTCGAAGAAAAAAACTATTATCAAGTACTTGTTCTGCAAAGCGTCTGTCCTCTTAAGGAGACCCAGTGACGAAGCTGTAGAATGTTTTCATCACTATTTAAAGCTTCACAGTCGTCTTTACAGTTAATGCGCTCCATGAAATTCTCCCATTCATCTGCAGAAAGTAAAATAATACGACTATTAAAGCATTTAAATGAATACAAAATAATTAGTACATATGTAAATGAACAAAAATAAGGTTGTTGAAACCTGGGAAGATCTTCCGAAGGTAAAATTTGATTGATATACCGTCTTCATTCTCCATATCAAGGTCACTTTTTGAATATACTGTCTCTTCACTATAGTAAGGGGTCATGACACTGCAAATCCAAGCAAATATAATTGTACTATCTGACGAGTTTAACATTCCGTGAATTCATGTAAAACCCGCATATGCAGTCTAGTTAATTTACATGAATAACGTACTGTTAAGAATAAAACATGTCGTGCATGTTACTTTCCAAATCAAAGTTTTAATTAGTGATCATTATATTCCCTCCTCTAATCAAGTATTTTTGGTAAAGGCCGTCACCCCTTGCTAACTTTGTTATTACTTCCCAAATAGTACAGGCAACATGGCAGAATGCCAGTTAAACATCTTAATCCATCTTCAATATTTATCATGTATATTCAGAAGCAATACAGGATCAATATTCTTGATTATCTACCACCTCATGTATATGACATACCAAAAATATTGGACATTCTCCCAGTTAATAAGAGCTAAATGCATTGTCAATAATTTCAGTTTTAGCGCAAATTTGTGTTACCTAAATGATAACATTTTACGCACTCGAGGTGCACGTGGCATGTCCATGAACAATGAATTTGTAAAGAACATGATCCTGCGTCGTGCTTCAAGGTTTCTAGGCACATCCATGGCAGATTCCTTTACTGTGAGAAGGAGGTGCAGACGCTTTATCTGTGAAACGATAACAACTAAAAGGTGAAACTGGTCGCTTAGACTAAGATAAAAGTACTAGCTCACTTTTATGCATAATGCCTACAATTAAAATACTAGTATGACCTGTTCTTCCCACTGGGAGGTAACTGGAGGAGGAAAGGCGATCATAGGTTTTAAGTCATCAGCCTTTTCAAAAAGCTGCCTTCCAGAATCCTGTCCAAGTTCTGCCAATTCCCTTCGGTAAACAAATACTAATTATTATTTTATCTGCAGATCACATCAGAGGCGACTACTGCATAATTTACAGCATTAATCAGGAAGACCAACCGAACTTCATAGACCATCATATCACGCGTGACTACTTCTAACATATCTTGAAGTAGCAAAACTACAGTGTTGTGCTTGGATCCATCAGCATTTTTCTGCAATATAAAAAGTTTTTCATGATAATTGAGTTTACAAAGTTAACAACAAGGACTACCATCCTTTATTAAAAAATGCTTACCAGCATTTCTACCAGTGTCACAAATTTGCCAAAGAGAATAGGTAGAGAACTCATTTTGAAGTTGGTAACAAAGGTGCTTTTTGATATTTTACTTTCAACTTCTTTAATTATAATTCCAATAATCCTGTCAACATGAAAGAAAAAGCAAATTGCTGCAGTGGCAGAATAAATGTTCCTAAATAGAATGCAAAGGGAACAGTTATTGAGTTACTACAGAATATACTACTCGAAAAGAGATTGTATTTTTCTCATGCGAAGGAAAGATATGAAAATTCAGAAGACCAAGTAACAGGTTGTATAAAGAACCTTTGCTCAGTTTGTCCAACAACCACAGTATTTAACACACGTTTAAATGTTTCATAGCATTCGATGACAGCACACTTCATGTATTCATCGGAACATATACGCTTCCAGAGGTCAGCATCTTTGTATTGAAACTGAGCTGCCATATCAAGCGCCACTGGGATCTAAAACGGAGAGGGAATTTAGACAAACTCCTTAATCAACAGATCAATAGTGATTATAAAGACTATACTAACCTTGCTAGCTAGCAAAAATGGGGGCCACTGAACTACTCTAAGACTAGGATCTGAAGAATATGGAACTAGCATTAGGTCCAGCTCCCTGTAATAGCAAAACTACCAGATTAAGTTTCGGATCCTATTTGATTAAAGGAGCAGAGTGAAAGAATGAAAAACATAAATAAAAATGTTAGTCAAACATCCTTTCCTGTTACTTATGAGATCTTCCTCACGGAAACTACATATAACTTCATTCCACAACTGAGCAAATTTTGCAGCTTCGGTTCTCTTGTCAGGTGTAACCTGTTTGTACGATAAAATAAGATTATCACGGATCTCTATCGTTTTAGAAAATTATTCCTGAATATCAGATATACAATATCAAACATACCTCTACAAAATGTTTAGAAAAAGAAAACCCTTTTTTCTTAATTCTATCAGTAGGCACCAAATTCGCATTAAAGGCACCAGGTATGGACTGGAAGCGGGACCTTAGCATGAGCAGAGTTCGTAGCTGCGCAGATAACCATAAATGTTTACCACGGAGACAATCATAGATGATAATTAACAGCACATTAAGATTCTACATGAGCAACCACGAGCATTCTAATCACCATTTATATACCCAAATCCTCCATTTATATAAAAAGTAATTGATTCAGGCAGATCTATTTTGAACCAAAGCAGTTATTTGCATTATATATCAGTAACTTTTATAGTACTAAATTAGAATATAGTTATACTGGCAGTTGTATTTTCACTCAACTAGACGTCTCCACAAGGTGTTACTTACACAAACTAATGTGTTTTAGCAGAAATGATAGAAACATTAGAAAGAGTGAATGCAGTACCTCTCCCAGCCGATCAAATGCTCCAATAACTCCGCCACACAATGTTGAAAATATCGCATACCATATTTGAGTGTCCATAAAGTAAACCTGGGTTATACAAGCCACATCACATCATACAAGTGAAAATCTAAAAGAAGTTAGTAACAAAGAAGAGGAGTGATGGAATCCATAACTGAATCTAGAAAAGACAAAAACTCAAAGCCAATAAGACAGTTTAACACACCAATAGAACGGGTGTCCATAGTGCAGCAATAGCTCCAATGTTGTTTTTAGCTGCAAAGGACTATAAATTTGAAATCCAGGAGAATGGAAGAAAAGCAGAGCATAAAATTTATAACATACCGTGAGGAAAGAACTCATGCCAAGCATATTGAACTTGGCGAATTCTCATAATATCTTTGGTTGGCTCGACCAGTGGTTTTATCTACAGATGAGTAGAAACATAATTGCTCAAATACTGATATAATATAAAAGAATCACAGATTTAGGAAGAGTGCAGAAACCTGAATAAAAAAGCTAAAAGCAAATTTTGAACATAGAAGAGCTACCCAAAAGAGAGTATACCTGTGATAACAGTTAAGTTATAGACAAAGGTTAGATAACTTCCTCACAAATACTAGGAAGTAAAAAAACGAAACCAAAAAAACTATGTACATACTTTATAAGGGCAAACTGACTTTCATGCATTCCTCTTCCCACATAGATCCTGGGCTACAGGAAGACAAACAGAAGAACATAAAGACACCTTACTCTGATAGTTGATGACAAACGACATGAGAGTTCGGTATCAATAAATAGCCTTTCAAATATGAAGGACCACATGACATTGATATTTGATAACTTCAGAAGAGATATAATCTCAAAGCTTTTTCTAGCTAGTTGCTTAGCTAAACTTATCTCTAAACATCTGTCTAAGTTGGAAAGACTAACATGGGATGATAAGATCTCGGGTGTACTCGCATCTTACAAGAACTATACTAGTATTTTATGAGGTGGTGATTTTGAAACATCCAAGAATGGTTGGGATGCTCATATAAGAAATAATGACAAGTATTGTAGAAAGTTTTGCTTCTTGTAACTGCTTTGGTTAAGTATGCCACATACACGGTCATTAAGTACCATATAGGCAAGCGATGCACTCTATTTTAGAAAAACTGCAAGAAGCTTTTGTGACAATGACTTGCTATGTACATTTTGAATTTTACAATCTATACCACAAATACTTCTAACAAATCAAGAGTAGAAAATTTGGAGAGTCAACAAGAATAATAGACAAAATGTTATACCTGTGACCACCATAGAAAAAATCTTACGATAAGCCAATCAGAATTCTCAATCCAACGTCGAAGCATAGGGAATATGAACAAAACTGCTGAGAGTAAATTTGGAAGCAAATATAAAGCCACGGCTATAAGATATACAGGAGGGATGCCTTTCAGTTTATCAAGAAATGAAATATAGTTTTTGAGTTGTCCAAAGAGTAATGCATTTGGGTTGGCTTGTTGTGCATAACATAGTGGGAGAACAATGGACCATCCAAAGCTGACGACAATCTTCAGAAACAGCCTCATCAAATCAGTGAGCCTCGATCGGCGATAGCCAGGGGGATTCAGAATGATGTCCAGGATACCTAAAGCCAATCAAATCACCCAGTTAATAAATAGAGAAGAACTGTATTTCGAAGTACGTTTCATGATAAATTTAATCATTATCCAAATTCAGCCTTTCAAAAAGAAAAGTTTAGTATCCAGATTCTATATTCTATAACTAGATATAGTTATGAAGAATAATTGACAGAATTATAGGCATTTAATTTTCGCATGGAATTTATAAGGGCTTTATATGCTTATACATTATTCTCTTAAATCTTCTAAGTGGGAATCAACTTCCAAGCAAGGCCATTTCAAAAGTCTTGTCGAAATATCTTTAAATGGACAATCTGCATTTATCACATATGTCAGTTAACAGATTCTGCAGTTTACATGATCATGAGTGCACTGTTTGATAGAAGTGTTGGTGCATTAGACAAACCAGAATTGAAATTTGGGCCAGTGATCTGACGTTTGCCTTGTTGACCAAAATAAATTGAACTAAATATACCATCTAGAATGATTAGATGGAAATGAAATGAAGAAAGTTTTCAGGTATATCAATGAAATGTTACATACAGTACTGAATTAGCACCGATTTTACAGGATGTGACTAACCATGCCAGATCTAATGTAACTTAACCTATTTCTATCTTCTAAGACCATTATAGATGCAAAATGATAATTACCAACATCCCAAAAAAAAACATAGCTACAATCTTTATAATAGAAACTTTGGGGGAAAAAAGAGACCAAAAATAGATCATAGAAATAAGTAACATCAACAGAAATGTGAAGCAACTTATCTTAGCTCTCCTCCCCAACTTTCTTAGAGACGATTGTTCTATTGCCTAACATAGTTCTTAACTTTCGATTGCCTAACATAGTTATTAACTGTCTACAAAACCCCCTTAAGACTGCAGTCTGCATTTGGAAACTCGTAGGACCACAAAAGTCTCTACAACTCTCTAACTACTTCAGAAGTGAACGATGTGAAAGTTCATACCTCACATTTTAAGTGCATGTACGACATCCAAAAGACATCTGGTAATTCTAAATGGTGAAGCCTGAACTGAAAAATGTAGGGCATGCACACGACATGAGATTAACAAGCCACGGAAACCATGATAACATGATATCTTCATGGCAAACATATGACAGGAAAATGTTCAAGAAGAAACATAGCAAGACATATATAGAATAAACATTTGCATCAAAGTATAACTGATATGAAAGTCTGAAAGACCGTTTCATGCATTGTAGGTTGGCTGCAAATATTTTTTCACATGCCAACCTAAACAGGAAGCTCTACTAATTTTCATTATATAAGATTTATGTTTTTGGGATCCATTTGATATGGCATAAAAAGAAATCCAAAAAAGTTTTCTCTTTGTTAGTGTAGAAAATAAAAGAAGTATTGATCTGGGGTAAGGATAACCATTAATCACAAAAAGAGGAGAACATACTTTGAACAAAACGGATAACTGCTGCAGTAATGAAAATACTGGATATCTTATACAAGACATGCTTGTCAAAGATCTCTAACACTGAAGTATTATCCCATGCAATAATAAGCAAAACCTGCAATTTGTTAAAGGTTACACAAGAAAATGTGCAGAGCGAATTTTTTTGTGTCATCTGTTTCTTACTTGCAAAACTAGTATAAGAAATGTCCACAATCGATCAAAACTTCTAAAGTTATGCCAAAATGATCTTGTCTCAACAAAAAACGACTTTCGCATGCTCACAGTTTGTTGACGAGATGGTACTTTTCCCTGACATCGTATGTTTATGAATGAAAAATGACATCATTCAATCATTTACCACGACCAGAATATCGATAGATAGAGTTGAACCTTTGCAATGTTACGAGTTGATTTAAAAAATTCACCATCATTACGCATAGGCCAACCCAAAGAAAAACAATTAGGTGACCTACAAAATCAAAAGATAAATTTCTTAGAAGATAATTTGAGGGTTAAGACAACCAATTATCTCACTAAGTGATTTGCGAAATCTCACCAGAAATATTCATTAAGATCATCATAATTACACCAATCCGAGTAAGGTGCCTTTCCATTTCTGCTCCTCTTGGTTTCCTGGTCTATGACTTGATAAATCGGAAATATAACTTTGCGAAGGAATGCTTCTTCATCTCCACCATAAGAAGGCTTGATATTTTCTCCAGTCACAGCCCTAAAATTTCCAGTTAACAAGCCACACAGCTCATATGCCATCTGAACAAATAGCAGGACATGGTTAGGCAAAGAAAACCCATTATTTAATCTAACATATACACTACACATTGTTGAAAAATTGTGACAGACAAAATGGAATACTTACATTGTGAAAGATGTAGCACAAACACTCTGGCATAAAACGTACGTTCGCTGCTTCACCCCATATAAGAAGATATAGGCCCAGATAAAGTAACTTTCTCTGTTAAACATCTTGTTTTTCTTTAGGGAGTCTACATAGCATAAGCATACGTAACTTTAACTTATAAAGCATATAACAATTATAACCGTTGGCTGTTGGTTCGGTACTACTCACATTAAGTTGTGTTTTTTTCCTAAGAACTTGCACCAAGTTTTGTAATTTTTAAAAAGCTTTGTGAAAACTCCGTCAACAGCTCGATCATCAAGCTGCATTTAGAGGTTAATTCATCGAACATGAGCAGTCGTCTTGAAAAACAAAAGAAGAAAGGAATACACACAAACTAAAGCATTAAGATAATAAAGATTCAAATAAAACATTGTAAAAAAAATGTGATTAACTGATCAAAACTAAGCTTTTCTAAATTAAGTGCATGCCTTATCAGCAGAATCGGGCTTAGGAAAAAGCCTTGCTTGAGGATGAGCTAATTGCAAGATTAAATGCTCCCTCTGGTTTCTGACATTGTCTCTCTGCAAATATATACGTTACAAAGATAAACTAACAAAGAATGCAAGTATACAAAAAAATTAATCGGCATAGCCTACATGCCTGAAACCCGAACGTTTCCTTCAGCCAATCAAGAAGATCCAGCTGTCCTGATCCCGGTTGCTGTGGATCAGCTGAGGATGGCAAATTCAATCCATTTGTATTCCGAAGAGCAGACACTGCTGCCTTAATCTAAGTTCATATAAAGCAAAAAAAAAACAAACATAACTTTAGTAACATAACCATTATTTATCTGGGGAAAAAAAAGACGACGAATGAAATGAACAGTAGCAGTGAGATTACTTGATCAAACTGCATAATGCATTGGGACTCTCCAGCAGAATCAAGGGGCAAAATGTTATAAGGCGCGTATTGAACTTGTTTGGCTTCGACATCTTTAGCCGACTCAATAATCTAAAGTAACACAAATAGATACCTAAGGCATTTTATCGATTACGTAACAAAAGCTACTTAACTCGAAGAAAAAAATCGACAACTAAATAAACAAACTAACATCAGCAGGAACTTCTTCAGCTTTTTCGGACTTCTTATTAACCGAACACAGAACATCAAATAACACTCCTGCCACTTGGTAAGCTTTCCCAAGTTGAGCTCTAATACGAAAAATGAAAATAATAACTAATATGAAATGAACTACATTATTATATACATAATGATGATAATAATACATACATATACCTATCGGTCTTATCGGCTTGATCGAGGGCCATGACATATTTTTCATAATATTGTTTGTAAAAGCTTTCGATTTCGCGGGCATCTGTTTTCTTTGCACGAGCTGCAAGACTTGCTTCATTTTCCTGATCATTTTTTGTAGTTATTATTAGGGTTTTAATAGGCAAAATACATATATTTACAAAATGGAAGTTTGTTTGGGCAGTGCAAAATTACATTACAATAAATTAATAAGTGGAATTTAATTCTGAGTATATACCAAAACTGCAGAAATTATAATGTCAATTTCTTGTAGTGGTGTGCTTTTCTGTCAAGTTAAAGAAATTTTTTTATACAAATTCAGTTGTTAATTTTACTCCTTCCATCATTTCACTGTAATGTTAGTTTGTGAACAACCGAAGCATTATGATATTAACTATACCAGGGAATACCCACGCAACCAGGTGGTGGTGGAGGGGACAGTTTAGTGGTGGCGATGATGACCGGTGGTGGTGGTGATGGTGGTGGTGGTGGCGGGAGATAGTGGGGTAATGAGGATAAAAATATTACTGTATCAAAAATGTTAAGTTAAAATATTACTCGTATTAATTTCCAACGTTTATTACAAAGATAAAAAGGTCATGAAATTTTTTATAATGATGTACCATTTAGAAACATAAAAAATTAAATCGTTTATTGGTCTTATAAAATTTGAATTAAATCTTTAAAGTTGCTATTTATATCTTTTATTCAAACTATTGATGACAAATTCAAAGTATTAAATCTTTAAATAAAAGTTTTTTACTTAAAGATTCAAGTTTTCTTATATTTTCGCTTCATCATTTATTCATGATCAAGATTTTTAGAAGGTTAGGTTAGAAAGATTAGTCATTTCTTATATTTTAAAATAATCATAGCTAACAATTTAGTTAGATGGAGTGGTTTGTCATATATTTATTATTGGGCTTAGTATTGTGAGGGTCTGTTTCTTTTTTTTTTTTTTTCTTTTTCATTAAGTGCTGAACGTATTAAATGATTAAATACATAATTAAATAAAATATAAGTAATAGACAGATATTTTTGTTTATTAAGTCAAAAAGTAAAAAATGTTACTGAACGATTAAGTTCTTGATTGTTAAGTTTATTAAGTAAAAAATTAACGGTGCTTGAGACTCTGACTTAATTAAATTAAGTGCAGACATTATGATTATTGGATGGGGTGGATTATCGGAGGGGGAGGAGTTAGGTGTTGCTTTGGCTTGAATTTATAGAGGCTAGCTTTGTAGCAAAAATAAAATGTTGACAATTAAAATAAGATAGTTACTAAATTTGGTTTTGATGTGCTCTAATGTAACTCATGTTTTTTTTCTCCCTAAACTATTTAAAAGTTGGAGTTATGGATTACTTGCTCTAAACGTTGAAGGAGAGATGTTTTGAACTGTCTAACACCACGACCACTTGAGCTTTGATCCAAACTTTGCGCTTTCTCATATGCATAGACTCGACCTATGTATTGAAAAAAAGTCGAAATATACTTAATTGGTGTGGTCTGTATAATTAAGCAAAACAATAATCATATTAAATATGTGAGTTTCAGTTAACCAAATATTGAATGTGATCAAATTAACAAAGGGTTATGTACATACATAGATAAGCAACTCGAGGTTGATCACGTTGAATCTCGTTGGCAACACGAAGGATAGGAGCAATTTGTTGGAGAGATGATGGAACGACTTCCGTATCAAATACTTCTAAACTAAACGTCATTGACGCAACACTTTGTGATGCCCACCTCGTCAACCCTGGTGGCCCCGAATCAGTAGATTGTGACTCCATTCTCAAGTCGATCGTGTCCTCTATTCTTTACTACTCTTTTGTTCTAATCTCATTCACTCCTTAGTCTTTACACAATGTATATTTACATTTTACAAACATATATATTCATGATTTCATGCTACGTACACATTATACGAAACCGATAACTTACCTTATTAATAATGAAAATAATCAATATGTTACGTATTCGTTGCTAGATAGTCTTGTTTCGATCACTGAAAGTTTTAGTTAGAAATTGAAGAGATAGAGATCAAGTGAAGTGAAAAATGTAAAATTAAGTAATAGCGGGGGAAATGGAGTATAGTGAGGACTCGTGCTATTTTGGGAGATGTTTGTGGAACAATGTTTTAGGGGGACCTTCCATGGACGTATGGTTGAAATCATCATTATCATTATTATATACATATTCTTACATTTTCTTTGTTTTTGTATATATTGTGACTTTAAAAGACATAGAATTTCATCTACATTTTTTCTATACTTATTCTTTCTATTATTTGATTTGCTACTTGAGTTTTCACTTTCTATTTATAACCTTTCGATTGAAGCGGTTAATTGATTTCGGTTATTAATTTTAATAACCGATTTCGGTTATTTTTTTTAAAC
>JANDBE010000045.1:20925351-20937888 GCA_024320915.1 Erigeron philadelphicus | reverse complement strand
TGAAATTTTATTTTTACGTCGTTAGATAAATATTTAACGTCAACAAAATTTTATATCAATGTTTAGTAATTTTCCGTTTTTCTACACGGGTTTAAAACTAGTTACTTTTTAAAAGATATATAATGGTGCAATGTCTTGTGTGTATAAAGAAAAATTTTCAGTTCTATCTATGTTTAAATCATTTTCACAAAAACTTTTAAAATAAGCACTTCTCATATATATATTTTTTTAACTATTAAGTAACTGAATCGGTAAGTGATTGATTAAATAAATAATATATGTAGAGATTAAATCAATATAGTTACTTTTTGTTTTTTAAGATAAAAAAAAACAAGCATTTTAAATTAACTTAATGAATTAAATACTTTTTTATTACGTTTATTAAGCTTTAAACAAAATAGCTAGTTAAATAACTGGCTAATTAATAGAAACTTTTACCTGAGCAATTTATGGTCAACTAGCCGTTCAGAGTCATGAGGTTTTTCTCTCCAAGCTTCTGGGGTTTTCTTTCTTGAAAATCCACTTTGTTATAGCGTATGTCCGATTAAGACAATATAGAAGCCCTTCGATGAATTTCTTATCTGTCAGTTCATTCTTGGGCACGACTGAAATGAGAAAGCTTGACTCGCTTATCATAGCTTGGAAACAGACTATACACATAGAAGTTCTTCGATAAATTTCTTATCCATCACCTTAGTTTCTTAAACTCAGCTATCTTGGCATTCTATTTTTCATCATATAAAATAGCGGAGGGACTCTAGCAAAGCTTTTTTTCATGACTCGAAGCAAAACATTATTTGTTGAACAAGTAGAAGCAAGACTATTATTTACCACCCTCTTTTCACCACTTTTAACGTATTCATCATAAGCATCGATCTTACTATTGTGGTCACCACTTTCAACCAGTCTGGTATATGAGTAACAAAAATACATGGATTAAGAGACATGCCTTAGGATGATACATAACAGATAAAAAAAACATGCCTTAGGATGATACATAACGGATGAAAGGTTTGGATTAAGAGACATCATGTGTAATGCATATGTCCATGCTAACTTTTTTGCCATTTTTCCAGGACTATAAAATTAGTTAAATGTCTTTAGCATTTTTCGAGGACTATAAAATTAGTTAAATGTTAGTTGCCACACGATAATTTAGCCATATTCGTTTTAAAGGTTTAAATAAGAGTAGAAAACCTAGACACATGAAATGTTTATGTATCATTTGGTATCATCCCATGGTGTTACACAATTGTCCACATATTTGAACTAGTGACATTTGTATTCCAAATTTGATCTACCATAATGACATAGTGATGCCAGTACCCGAAGGCTACCACACAAAAGTTGCAGTTTAAAGGTTTAACCAGCTCTGTTGGTATTTTGAATTGAATATTTGATTACAACACATTAACAAAACCAAAATGAGACAAACATTGCAGGTACATTGGTTTAGTGATAAAAAGGGAACTTGTTGATACAAAAACTATTTGGTTATTTTAGATTATAAACCAAAACAATACATGCTACATACATATTTTTCTTACCTTTCCTAAGACAAATAATCAGTTCAATGATGGAACATGTCAAGTATCGTATTCTGACCCTGGTTAATGCTAGAAAGATATTTGTCAGCCGAGTAACTGGTTTATCCTTGTTTGCCAACCTGGATATTTGCTTACAACATGATGTCTTGTTGGTAATTTGACAATGTTTATAGCATCAAACTGCATCTTGGTCTTCCGGCTATGGCTGATACCTTCTTAACCAGGTTTACCTTATGGAAAAGTGATAACTGAATTCAAACCTTTTCATTTTCAATTACTTCACCACGATACTATTTGAATATCAGTCTATATCAACCTCCACTCTACATGGTTTATCTTAACAAACCGTAGGTCAGTTTTCCAATCTAGACCCATTCTATCAATAACTGGGCATGCAAATCTAAATCCATATGCATAAAGAGATGAACCATGTAACGTCATTCACTTAATCCTTTGGTGAACTTTGTTTCTCTTTAGTGAATTGCGCTTTATGCTTATAATACTCTTCCAGCTCATTCTCCAGTTTTTCAATGAACTCACTTGTATGTTCAAGGGATTGTTCATATTTGTATTTTTCCAAGGCCTGCAAAATTCGTATGATCATTAAAAAATGGAAAAACTTCAAAAGTATTCATTATATGTGAATTTCTATATTACTTTAGGATATGTAAGAAAGGGCTAACTGCATAAAAAGACATGATGTACCAAATATTGGTCCAATCTCTATATTTGGTAACTAACTTTCCTTACGCCTGAAAAAATCATCTAAGTTAAACAAAAAAACTTCTCCAGGATGTTACTGATGCAGTGCTAGAAAGACAGTAATCTTGGATTACCGTTTATCATACTTTTTTTGTAGCTCTTTGGCCTAAAATAAGTTATTTACACAAATAGAAATGAGATCAAAGTTGTTTAGCTTTCTTATGCCGTTATCCCAATAATACAGTAGCTTAGAACAGAATACCTTTGAATTTGCATCATAAAATAAAAAATTACCTTAGCTTTTGACAGGGTATCTGGAGGTGACATGATTTCTGGTTGCACATAATTTTTCCCACGGAAAAATATGATGACATTATTTGGTTTTATATCAATCACAATGCCTTTACTTAGTCGAGTAAGCTCGTCGGCATATTCTTGGATTTGTCCAGGTTTACAAGGCTTGCAAACAACCTTGACAGTCTCATGGTTCTTCCAATGAAGGTGCATATTCAAAACAACTCCTCCAAATACCCCACGTCTCCCAACTGGAACATAATGTTTCTTTTTCTCACCAGTTCGTTTTAGGTAGAACTTTTCTTCCTCTGTTAAAATTTCAGGATCATATACTTCAGCTGAAGCTTTTCGTACCTCAAATTTCCTTAGTTTTTCAATCAACCATTCTTCCTTTCTTTTGGCCTGGCGAGATAAAACAAATATATGTTTAACTAATCGGGATATTCATAGTTCACCTTCCGTACCATACAAGATGCATATGGTTTGACTTTTCCAGTACAATCAAGTATTATATACACCCAAAATGATAGGGACATTTCCACGTTCAACCCCATTATATTTCGATCATTATCATCTTTAAACTTTAAGATTTTAGATGATTCTGAAAAAACCTACTTTGAATACAATACATAAGTCAATGTTTCACAATGGACTAACAACGAGGGGCAATTTCTACCCATTTACTTATGAATGAATTGATTCAGATTAGGTTCATCTCTTATCGTCAAATGGGATACTATCACCCAAATTTTGTAATACTGCATGAACTTCCTTAATCATTTTACTTATTATTGGACATATATACTTTTTTGTTATCTCATTTCACTTGCACCTAAGAATTACTAATGATGATGACCCAACACCTTCCACCTCTGCTTTCTGTCAATGTGAAGGTCATATGAAATATTAATCTGGTTCATTTGACCTCAAACAAGAAAAAGAAAGTGAACCTGGAATAGAGTGTATACTTGATCAATATTAAATATTATGCCAATAGCAAGGTAGAAATGCTTCTAACCTTTCCCAGCCTGTATAAAATCCTAACTTCTGGATTTGGAGATCTCATCTTTTTCTTTGCCTTCAAACGATGAAACCTTAATTCATTGAGTTTGGTTTTTTTTTGACACTTTAACTCGTCTTTGTTTGGTGTCCCCTTCTCTCAAACGATCAGGTCTTTTTAGCCGTTTATTAATACGAAATCTGACAACTTCTTTATCCGTAGTCATTTCAATAGCAGAATTGTTTTTTTTTTTTTTTTAAAGGTGAATATTCATTATCTCAAAAAATATGTACAATCAAATACCAGTGCAATGGTCATTTCCATGCACTATACAATCTAAAATACAACACTCTAACATCTTGCAGCAACCAAAACAGAATACAGAAGGAAAATGCAACAGAACAACTACTGCAAATCCAAACTAGTGCTAGAAAGGGACCAAGAAGTGTCATCTTGCACCACTCTCTATTCCCAATCGCACACACTAGCCCAGATTACATACACCCAAGAACCAAGTAATACATGGAGACACCACTCTACCTAGCATACAGAACATTATTCCTCCAACAAAGATCCCAATTTGCAGCCAAAATCTTCATATTTTTAGAGCTCTTGACTTTCACTGCAAGCAATTTGAATCTGACATTATCTTTAATAATCTTGCATAAAGCATCCTCATTCCTCTCTTCCTTCTTGAAAAGCCTGAGATTCCTCTCTTGCCAAATATAGTAAACAGAAGCAGCTAATACAAGCTTACTTACAACAACTCCAATACTATTCTGCACTCTTTTATCAGCAATTTCTTGAACACAATTCTCCATACTAAAACTCATACTCTCCAATTGTGTCATTCTCTTCATGCAATCCCAAATTTTCTTTGAGTAAGGACATTGAAAAAAAAGATGATTATGACTATCAGCACCCTCGTGACACAAAGCACATTTAAAAACCCCATCACACTGCCATTTTTCCAATTTATCCTGTGTCATCAGCCTCCCTTGTATAGCTAACCAGAAAACAAAAGCATGTTTGGGCACCATTTGATTAAACCAAATCACCTTTCTCCAACCCACACTTGGCCCATTAACCCTAAGATCCTCCCAAGCCTGTTTTGTACTAAAATCCACACATTGATTATTATTATTAATCCATTGTATTTTATCTTCTTTATCAATCTGCAAGTTAGAAACATTATTATTTCCAATGCATGGAAATCTTCTTATCCACTCTTTTGGCCAATTCCATCCATCTTCACTATACATATCTGCAAGTCTCATATTATCATCCAATCTAGCATCATAGATTGCCCTTCTTGATATAAAATCACACAATGGCCCTTCTGCACACCACTTGTCATACCAGATGGATATTTTCCTCCCATTCCCAACTACATATCTAACATGACTTTTGATCAAATCTCTAATTTCAATCATAGTCTTCCAACCCCAAGTATCACTTTTATCAACCTCAACACTCCATATATTCCTACCTTTTAATTTTACTATATTCACCCACTTTGCCCAAAGTGAGTCCTTATTTTCCAAAATTTTCCAAAACTGCCTAATAAGCAGCACCTCATTCCATTTCTTTAAGTCTTTTAGACCCAAACCTCCTTGCTCCTTAGGCTTACACACATTTTTCCAGGCAACTTTAGCTTTCCCTTTAATAGAATCACCACCATTCCAAAGAAATCTTTTAAATAACTGCTCTAATTCTTTAATCACAGTAGCAGGCAACAAATAAACTGATGCCCAATAATTTTGCATAGAACCAAGAACTGAAGCTATTAACTGCAATCTCCCTGCATAAGATAGAGTTTTGTTTCTCCAACATTCCATCCTGCTTCTGACTTTGTCAACCAACATTTTACAGTCAATAACACCCAATTTTTTTTGCCAATAATGGCACACCTAAATATTTAACAGGTAGTTTTCCACACTTGAATGGTAAAATACTGATTAAATCCTGTTTATCCCTTTCCTTAACACTGCCAAAAAAAATAGTGCTCTTTCCCAAATTAGGTACTAAACCAGAAACTCTTGAAAATTCCTCCAATGTTTTCTTAATAACCCTCACAGAACCAACATTACCTTTGCATAGCACCAACAAATCATCTGCAAAGCACATGTGGGATAACTTCATCTCTTTACAGCCAAAATGATACTCAAATTCTCCAGATTCTTCAATGTTCTTACACATTATGAGATTGAACACTTCCATGACCAAGGTAAACAAATAGGGTGAAATTGGATCTCCTTGCCTTAAACCTCTACCACCCTTGAAATAACCATGTGTTTCCCCATTTAAGCATATAGAAAACTTAGTAGAGGACACATAAGTCATGATCCTGTCAATCATCTTCAATTTAAATCCAAAATTCTTCAAAATATCCTCTAAGAAACTCCAACTTACTGTATCATAGGCCTTTTGGATGTCTATTTGCATAGCACACCTTTTTAGGCCACATTTCCTAATATACCCTCTCAACAGTTCTTGAGCAATCAAAATATTATCTTGGATGTGTCTACCAGGCACAAAAGCACTTTGATTTACATGCACTATCTTACCAAGTGCTTTCTGAATTCTCTTAGTGAGGATTTTACTAATACATTTGTACACCACATTGCAGCATGCAATTGGTCTGAAATCAGAGACTTTATTAGGTGTAGCAATCTTAGGAATTAAAGCTATAAGAGTAGCATTAATTTCACCAAGCAGTTTTCCTTTTATAAAGAACTCTTTGACAGCATTGCACACATCTTTACCAACCACAACCCATGCCTTCTTAAAAAAACCAGAGGTATACCCATCAGGCCCAGAAGCTTTATTACTATCAATATCAAAAATAGCTTCCTTAATTTCATCCTCAGTAACTTCTTTAATCATATCATTAGCATCTTCCTCACTGAGGATCCTCTTGAATAATCCCTCCATTAAAGGTTCCACACAATCAGACTTCCCAAGAAAATCCTGAAAATGTTTTACAAACTGTTTTGCAACATCATCCCCTTCAAATCTGTTCCCATTCTCATCACATATAGTTTCAACTTTACATTTATTCTTCCTGGCCTTCAACATGCCATGAAAATAGGCAGTGTTCCTATCACCTTCCCTAAGCCAATTAACCTTCACTTTCTGCTGTAAAAGCCTCATTTCATCATTAGCGGCAGCAACATACTCATTTAAAGTCTTAACAGCCTCCTCCTTAAGCTCCTTATCATGAGGATCCCTTACACAAGCAGCTTGATCCCTTTGTAATTTATCCTTTAATATACTAGCTTTCTAAAAAATATTCCCCTGCTTCCAACTCATTTTATTAAGAGGTTTTTTTAATTTCTTCAAATTCTGCACAAGTCTATACATATGGCACCCATAAATGTTTCTATCCCATTCTTCCTTCACTACCTCAATAAATTCAGATTTCTCAGTAATAAAATTGGAAAATCTAAAAGATCTAACCTTCCTAGAAATCCCTTCTTTGATATTCAAGATAGCAGGACTGTGATCAGAGATGAGAAAAGGGAGAAACATACCATGAGCCTCTTGAAAGCTTCTTACAAATTCATCATTGACCATAATTCTATCCAATTTCTTTAATGTACTGCAATGCTTACTCTTTAAAGACTTGGTCCAAGTGTAGTGAAATCCACTACTCCCAATATCATCCACTTCCAACATATTAATAGCATTCTGAAACTCATACATGTCATTTGTAATAATAGAACCACCAGCAGAATGCTCATCCAATCCCAAAGTAACATTAAAATCTCCCATTAACACCCAAGGCCAATTACCAACAAACATTTTATGTTTGCCTAATTCCTTCCAAAGTTCCCTTCTCTCAATACCATTATTACTAGCATAAATGATACTGCAGTAAAACTTAATATTGCTATTAATAACCTCAACAATACACAACATAGTTTGATTTGTCATACCAATTCCTATTACTTTCACATTATTAGAATTCCACCCTACCATAATTCTGCAAGAATTTGGGCTGTACTTAACATTAGACATCCAATCCCAATTCTTAAAGATTTTATTCCCAATTCTATCCACATTATGAGTTTTCAAATGGGTTTCCAAAACAGCACATACTTGCACCTTTTCCTTTCTGATTAAATTAACAACTTCATTCTGCTTTAATTCAGTCCCCATTCCCCTTATATTCCAGCTTACAATTTTAAAATCCATAATAACAGGATTAACAGTAATACTCAATTAATCAAATGAGTATCACCTCCCTTCATCTCATCAGCAACCAAATGTATGGTTGATTCATTCTCACTTTCAAGGATATCTTCTTCACTATTCTCACCATCTTTATGCACACTTTCCCACCTATCTTTAAAATAACTGATCATTTTGGTTGACCAGTTCTTAGTTACCTGCATAGATGGCTGTTCTTTCCTCTTTATATAACTATCAACAATCAATTTATCACCATAATCAACATCAGCATACTTCTCATTACCTCCATTCTCTTCAGTTAACACTGCATATTTATTAGCATTCAAATCACCTAAATTGCTATTCACCTCTTTTTGTTTCTTTCCATCCTGTTCTCTTATTCCTTTACTCTGCCATATAGCCTTTCCTCTATTATTCCTTCCATTCCTGCCATTCTGCTCACCATTCTTTTTATATAACCTTCTTCTAGCATTAACATGAACAAAATCATCCTCCTTTGTTTCTTTTTGACCTTTATTTTCAACCACACTTCCATCTTTACCTTCCATTCTTTCACCTACTACACTCTATTTCTTACATGTAGCATCACTATGCCCAAATACTTGACAATGACTGCACTTTATTGGTTTCCAAGCATATTCCACATTCACAAATTTAGTACTTTTAACATTATGAAATTCATCCTTATAAACAATTTCAATTTGGTCCTTTAATTCTTTTCCTGCTTCAATTTCAATTAACACTTTTGCAAAACCAATCCTCCCATTTCCTTGATGACACATATTAGCAGTCATAGTATCCATCATAAGTGGTTCAACTACCTTGTGCATCCCTTCCAAACTTCTGAATTTAAAATAACAAATTCCCTTATTATCCTTAAAAATCTCACCTAATCCATATTTGCCCCACATTCTCCTCAAATTATATCTTACCTCATTTAAATCCATATTACATCCCACAGAAAAACCACAAGCAGTCATTTGCCACTTCTTACATCCTTCTTTAACTAGTTCATCTTCAAAAATGACTACCTCCTCACCCTTATCATTCAATCCAGTAGGAACAAAAAACAAGTTTATATCCATATCACCACCAGTTTTGACAATTTTAGCATATGAAACTTTATTCACAGTATTCTTATTAACATCATTTACCAAAAGAGTATCATTAACATCATTAATAGCATCCTTATCAGAGTAATTCTTAAGCAGATCCTTACTTACAGAGTTTTCAGCTGCAACAACATCTTCCTGCTCACCATTTCCAGTTACTTTGATTTCATTCATTTCAGTACCTTCTCTCATACTATCTCCCTTCTCCACATCTTCATTCATTTCCAAATTCTGCTTCATATCCTCCATACAGCCATTTACATCCTCCAGATCAATTTTCTTTTTCAAATTCAAAATGCTGACATCATCATCTTTATTATTAAAATTTTCATTATTTACAACTTTATTCTGTTTATTATTTTTATTATTCATCACATAGTCACCTAAATTTATAGGAGTTTTAGTATTTCTACTCGATGTTCTTTTTTTCGGCATTATTAAAAAAAAAACCCCAAATTCTAGGGTTTTTGATGCATTCAGTCTTCGTGAAATTACTCCCGTAGGGTTATGCGGAATAAAGAATAGAACAAGAATCAACAAAGAATGATGAAAAATGGTGAAGAAATGAAGAGAAATGAAGGTTTTTAATGGCGGAAATTTAAAACTATTTTCCCGCCTAAATCGCCATTAAGGGAGAGAAAAACTAAGTTTCTATTTTTTATTTTTGCAACATAATATCTTCTAAGAAACTGCAGTTACATAGTGACGGAACTTGAACAGATGATCTAGGGGGTCAAAATCAACCAACAGGTACCATGTGGTTATAATATTTATGAACTGGTTTTCTTTCATCAGGTGGGTACAAACCTAAATAACTAGTATCTGTATCAATATTAAAGGGCTAAGTCCATAGGAAGATCAATTCCCCTGCTTTCAAGATTGACAATATGGGTAATATTTGCCAATAAGGGGCTAAATGAAGATGTCCACTTTCTTTAGAGATAAGTTGTTTATGTGGGAAGACCCATTTGTACTGCACATCACCCCAAAGCCCGTCAACAAGTTATTAATATCCAAAAGATCATCCATCCCCAGCCTGACCCACTTGGCTGGTGGTTCCTAGAGCAGATGTTCATTGCAGTAGCAAAACTTTAAGCAAGAAAAACTTGGAAAGTCTTGGGTATTCAACCATTCGAGACAAAGTTCCCCATCTATTTATCATGCTAATAGAATCTGACTGATAAGCACATCCTTAGTCCACTGTCAACCCTTGGTTATGTACGTGGCTTATGCAGCATGCAGCAAAACAGAACAATAACAAAACAGAGAAAATTGCCTAAACACGAAGATATTTATAGAAGAAAAATTGACTCAAAAACTCCAATTTCATTTCATAACCCCTACCCTAACTTGGCTTATATGTATTAACCAAAACATGTTAGCATACATCTAGGATTCTACAAACTTATTAAACAAATAATCAGCAACGCTAAAATAAGGAGCTTGGGTACTTTCAATTCCCAAAGAAGATAAAGTAAGTCACATGCGCAGTCACACACCAGTCATTTGACCCTCTCTCGGTCCAAATCATGTCTTTCACTTTCCTGCCCATATTTGACTTACAAATTGGCAACAAGTCGACAAACTTATCTTGACTTTATATTTTCAAATGGCTCGCTGGTGTCTTCACTGGTAATTGCTGACGACTGACATCAGCAACAAGTCATCACAAAGAATCCATTTCTGAACAAGGAGGACTTGCTAGGAGTCTTCTTAAACTTACAAGTTGAACGAACACACATTGAGAAAGTATTTATTGATATGTATTAATTTACAAATATTACATGTGCAGAAAGCGCGAAAACTACTTATTACAATTTAACTATCTATTCCTTCAATGATTCTATTCCTACTTAAAGCACACACAACAAGAATTAAATATTCCCACTATTTGTGATTAAACCAACCCACAATCAAGAATGTGGCAGCAAGAACTAAACCAAAAGAATTAAATAAAACCAATGGGTCTCCTTTTTTTTATTCTTTCTTTGTCTGTTGATTTTGCATGTTGCCTCTTTTTTCCTTTTCTTTGCTTGTTGCGTACAAGACAAAACAAACTTGCATTCTGTTTTCTTTTCTTTGGCTGTTGCGAATTGCTTTAAGATGTTAAAAGCCGATGCTGCTGCTGAAATCTGCAAGGAAACCTACTGTTGCTGAACCAACATCGGCGGAAACCTACTGCTGCTGGGAAGTCGAACTGAAAATAGCCAAAACCTTCTGCGGCTGCAAAGTAAAATAGAGCAATATATAACAAGTCAGAAAAGATTGCCTTAACACACATATAATTATTGAAGAAAAACTGACTCAAAACTCAACTTTCGTTTCATAATCCCTACCCTAACTCGATCTATATTAACTAACCAAAAGAATGTTAGACTATCTCTAGGATTCTACTAATTAATTAAATAGATAATCTGCAATGCTTAAATGAAGGAACTATATATTTGAGTTAGACTTGGATGACATTCTAATCCTTAATGTTGTATGACTCGATCCATGCTTCCTAGCCAAAATCGAGCTCAGTGTTTTGCCAACAGCTTAAGGTCCATCAGGACTATATAACAATGGGCTTCATACAAGACAAGGAATGAAACCATTATAGAACTTTATTTAAGATACGAAGCTAAATTTAAAACCAAGGAAGTTCTAAAAAGAAAGTTGCATGATACTCCCCCCCGTCCATTATGAGTGTCCAGTTTTGAATTTTCAAAGTCTATCTTTTGTAAGTTTGACCTTGAATATTTTTAATTATATTATATAATACTTGATAAAAGTTATACCCTATGAAAACACATCTAAACCTCGATCAATTAATATAACTTTCATCAAGTATCATGTAATACAAACAAAAATATCTTTAGTCAAAGTTGCAAAAGAAAGACTTTGTTCATTCAAAAGTGTACACTTTTAATGGGACGGAGGGGTATATGTTAAATTTACAATACTATTAGTAGGAATCCAAGAAGGCTATTGATAACTATAAAAGTATAGGCATGTCTTAAGGAAATGCAACAGTTAATGTAGGTTGTTGGGTTTGGGGAATACTGGACAATCCATTGAGTCATGTGCAGGGGCCGGAACCACATGTATAATTCCTAAATCTATGTAGTTTAATATCGGTCAATGTAGCTAACTTATAAAGATGTGCTTATGCAATTTAATGAGATATAAAAACTACCAAAAATGCCAATAATTCTTAAAACGTTTAAAAATAGCCAAGAATACTTAAA
Source organism: Erigeron philadelphicus (assembly GCA_024320915.1). Classification (NCBI taxonomy): domain Eukaryota; kingdom Viridiplantae; phylum Streptophyta; class Magnoliopsida; order Asterales; family Asteraceae; genus Erigeron; species Erigeron philadelphicus. Next base: position 20,925,809 of record JANDBE010000045.1, on the reverse strand, counting down.
TTTGTTGAAAATTGTAACAATCTAGTCATTATTGTTACTTAACGCATATACACAGCTATTGAAAAAAAAAAATAGTGGACGCTGGATATGAAAGGTTGCAACTCTTGAAATGAAGAGTTATGCTATTGGTTTACCAGACTCAAATTAGCTCAAACGAGTGTGCATTTTCTACTTACCAGCTCGTAGTTGTGCTTAACCCGAAATCCCTTGGTTTCAAGTAAATCAAGATCACACTAAAATGGTTGATGACGGTAAAATCACCAACAGTTATGAACTAAGTGGAATAATATAAGTCAATACACTTTGGACCATTTCAATATAGTGTCATTCAAGTATGTAAGAGCCCTCTTTAAGCGACGATCCGTTACTATCTCCAATATATATTATAAATAACTATCAACATGGATACAGTAAGTACCTTCACTTTGGGTAAACCATGTGGTTGGATTATAAAATTC
>JANDBE010000045.1:20904979-20916164 GCA_024320915.1 Erigeron philadelphicus | reverse complement strand
AAAAAAATATATACCATTATTGTGGGCGTACAGGTCAACGCTTCGTGCTAGATGGGCTATATCATGTATGTTTGGCAAAGAATATTTGAGGGATTTTTAGGGCTAGAGGATTGGGCTATGGTGGAAGGTTGAAATTGTCGGAAGTTTTTTTTTGGTAGATGGATGTAGGTCATAAATGATGTGGAATGATTAGAGGTATTTTTGACATTTCAAATACAGAAAGTTTAACAAATAAAAAGAGATCATTTTCTTTAAAAGGGAATAAAGACGACGAGATAACACCTACACATTAAGAAAAATGTGTTGGGTCATAAGAAAAGAATGATTCGGTGTGTTGTTATTTTCTAATGACATCAATTGACATGTTATGACAAACTATAAGTATTAGAGATGGACGGGCCTTGGACCTTCTGGGCTATTGAAACTGCATAATCACATTGATCTTGACTTGTTCAAACTGAGCTTCAATTGACTTCGAACACTCGATAAAACTACTCAAATAAGTCGCATGCCTTCGTTAATTTACTTTAATAAAGGTGGCTAATTTGATATTTTAATGTCTCTCAACTTTTCATGTTCACCGTGATTGTTACAGGTTTTTTTTTCTATCTCAATATAGTTGCATTTAAAACTCAAGTTTTAAGTTCAAGTCTGGATAAGAATGTTTTTCACTTTAAGCGGTTTAGTTAAAGAAATCTACTTGTCAAAAAACTCATTAACGCATATCCAGTTAAACAACATATAATAGACTTCAAGACATTCACGAGTAACCCATGCCTTCAAAAGAAACTAAACACTTATCTATACTACACTTTACACGTTTCTTAAACATTAAAATTTTCAAAAATATAGATTACTACTAATATACACTTAATAAGTTTAGTCGATAATTTCTTTATACATCTACTCAAATTTGTCTGTCTCCTATAATTAACGCATTTAATTACAAAGCTTTTTGTGTAATTTAAAAGTTTGAAAACTTGTGAATGAATCAAAAGGTTGAGATTTTTGTTCAGTTTATGTGAAAAAGACGTTATAGATAAATCAGCGTGCACTATGCAAGCAAGCATCTCTCTACCAAAAGTAAGCATTTTACACATGATATTGAGCAAGGGATCCTTTTTTTCAAAAAATTCCCCAAGTATGATAAACAAAATTTATATATAAATAAACTACTATACGAGTGCTACAAAAATTACAAACTTCCCCTTACACCCTCCTTTGGGTTTCGCTTGTAGTAGATTCAAGAAGCCCAATGCTCAAGTAGGCTTGCCATGCCATGCATGGGTTAATGGTTTCAATCACAAAAGTATGCATGGTTGTTGTAATCGAATCCAACCAGGGTAGAGGAATATCTACACAGGATGACTAGTCACTGTTAACTCAACTTGTACTATACGACAGCGGCTTCGACTTCCTCGAGCTCTGTTTCTGACGCTGAAATCAAGGAAGCTGACTGAATCTTCCCCGCGAGCTCAAGCCGCATCAGTATCACCCCCCTGGCGTACAGTTCAAAATTACAACCATTAACTTTGGCAAATAGAAACAAGATATTAAACGTACACAACTACTTTTGTGATTAACTAAACAACAAAAATTTACAAGGGACTTTCAAATCTTATAGTTGAAAAAAGAAATGCTTGTAATTTTTCATAGATTATCAATACAAACCAAGAACAATACCAACATAAGAATTAGTGCATGTTCAAATAGTCTAGAAACATATTTTATATGACCTGGTAATAATGATTACCTTGCAAATCTTGACTGTACAGGGATATCCCTGACTTTAATCCGGTTCACTGTACCACTCTGACTCACAAGAACAACTTGTTCATCGCTTTCACCATCATCTGTAAGATCCACAAGGGATTATTGAAAGCCTAAATAACTGATGTGTCAAATTCAGAATAGCAAACTACATACCTGCTGTAGTAAAACCAACTACAAAAACAGCAGCCAGGCAATCTTTGGATGAAAACTAGAAAAACATAACATACCAAAAAGATTGTCAAAACAACCACACTGAAAACAGCCGAAGAAAAATAGAAAATATATAATTTTTGGAAGTTAAAATTTGATTTAAGTAAATAAAAGGTAGAGGCAGCATACCTTGTATCCTATTAAACCGACCCTATTCAACTGACCCTGGCGAAAGCGACTGAGAGGAACTCTTTTTCCAAAACCATTTTCAGACACAAACAATAGCCATGGGCCATGAGTATGTTTGCTGCGGATTAGAAAATTAGCAACAGCCTAAAACAACAATTAAACATTATACTTACAAAAAAAAATGTCAGAGAAATTACTGGGTGAGGCGATCTCCAGGCACGCTCTCTATTCCATTTTTTTTTATGCAGGTATAATATCAACACATGCCATTCGATCCCCTTCTTTCAGTCTCATTGCCATAGCCCCTCGAGTATTTCTTCCAAGTGCTCGGATCTACAAAAAGAATATTAAAAAAGATGTATAATTTTGTTTTATGGAATATAAGGCTATAAGCGCCTAACTACCAAGTTCCAACAAACAAAAACTAAAGAACTTACATTCCCACAGGAGCTAAGAATAACCATTCCATTTTGTGAGGCAATTGCAACATAGTCATCATTCGTGCAATGGCGGACCCACTTGAGCGAGTCACCAGGTACCTATAGCAAGCAGGATATGTAAGATACGAAAGATGTTATATTAAATGTGGTAGTAATTATATAGGCCACAACTTCAATCCATTTCGTTATGAATGGGTAACAATAATTCAGTTGATACTTTATATATAATGAAATCAATTGTGTAACATAATGAAGTTACATAAAAAAGTAACAGGTTGAATGGGTCACACTGCAACTTAAAATGCATAAAACCTTCTAAATCAGTTGAGAAATGCTACACTCATAAATGTTTACAAAACTTTGTGTAAAAATGGTAGACCAGTCATATGAAGAGAGAACAAAGAAGTCAATGTTGTTGGTACACCTTTTACACCATTTTCAATTTTTAGTAAAGTTTTTACAAGTGTAGCAATTTTCAAATTAGTTTATTCAAAACATTATGCTATTATAAAAACAGATACTTTTGTTAAGCATGCTTTTGACAGAAATGTTGTTTATGAAAACCTAGAAAAACTTGGTCAAAAAGATGTCTAGTCCACCCAACTCAAACATACCCAACAATTAAGTGTTTTGGCACATTACCCTACCCGATCCCCAGGCCATTTTTGCACCTCTGGCATTAAGCATCAGAAAATATAAGATGAAGACAAACCAGTTGAAGTGCTATTATCCCCGACGATCTAATAGATGAAAAGTACATCAAAGATACTTTTTTAACGTAGCCATTGGCAGTGAGCATCAAAAGATACTGATCTTCAGCAAATTCACTAACAGGAATTATAGATGTAATTCGTTCACCATCCGACAGAGAAGATAATATCTGGGTACACAAAGGTGTACAAGAATAATTAATCAGTGGAAGCACACGGAGACCGAATATAGGGAAGAAATAAAGGTCAAAAGGTAGCATACCTGGATTAATGGTGTACCGGCAGCTGCACGAGAACATTCCGGAATCTTATACGCTCGAGCAGAATATACAATGCCCTTGTCACTACACACAAATTCACAATTTTTACAACATATCATCTGATGTTAACAATTAGGTTTAGTAATATTATATAAGAGATAATTGCTTGTTTAAAGATGTTTGGTCATTATACATAATGTTCCCAAAGTATATATCAAAACTCAACTTTCACTATGTAGTCCTATCCGCAACATTTTAATCAGTTGCATAAATCTCACTAAATAAATCTTTTAGCAAAAATTTCCACTACTTATATCTATCTTTTACAAGTTAGACTAGGTATAATTCAACTATATGTCTATATCGATCTTATCAAGCTATTCACTAACAATGCGGCCATATATATAGATATTTAAAAAGTTGATAATATAATAACCGGACAGTTCAAGAAAAAAAAAACGCATGATGACATACAATGACCATCAAATTTATATGAAAAAAACATGCTAGAAATATGGTGGAAGTTGTATGAAGCACCTGAAATATAGAAGATGGTCATGTGCACGACAAAAAAGAAAGTCAGACATCGTGTCATTGACTCTCAGTTTTCCAACTGATTTACCAATGGTTCCACGGTGTTGTAGATTGAAAGTGTCAGGTTTCATCCTCTTGACATAACCTTTTTCACTAAGTGCCTGTCATTGCAGAAAAAGATCTTACAACACACCCAAACTACAAAATGAATAATTCACCCAGATGTTTAGAATTTCGTAGTACCAATAACATCTCTTCATTTGGAATGACATCTATTTCATCAAGTGTGCCATGATCAGTATCCTCAAGAGTAGAACGCCGTGGATTGGCAAACTTACTCTTTATCTCACTTGCTTCTTGTTCAATTAGCTATCAACAAAATAGAAACAATAGATATATGCCAACATAAACAACAATACAGAAGGATAAGAATGGTGGTATTCATTTAGTCATGTTACATGCTGAAGAAAACTTTTGAATAGCTTAGCAAGTAATATACCTGCAATATTTGCTTTTTGCTAGATAGAAGTTCCTCCAAGTGGGAAATCTGTTCAGTCAAAGATTTTCCTTCACTGATGGACTTATCTCTCTGTAAAACAACAAAAAAAAAGATGTATCTTATATCTTAATGTCCTTGAAAGACAACTAGAAGAACACTTCAGAAACAAATCACTGGAATAAAAAACAATCTTAAACCTCAAGCGACGTTAGTCTCCGTAAGTTCATATCTAGTATTGCTTCAGCTTGTTTTTCAGAAAAACCGAATTCTGCATACATCATATTGAAGGGGGTTTACATCATGAATTCAATACGAGAAATTGAGAATTTAAAGCATTTCACTTAATAAAGGATAATACAATAATGAAACTTACTTTTCCTCAAGTCAGCAGATGCCATTGAGTTGTTTGTAGCTTTTCTGATCACATCAATCACATCGTCAATATTATCCAGTCCAATTATGATTCCCTTGATTAAGCAAAAAAACATAAATTGTAATTTGTTAGTGTGATCAGGGTCAAAATCTTCAAGTACGCAAATACTGGACAGGAAACATTGTGTATGTAGATAAATACATATGTTAATTAAATATAATAAGCATGATACACTTTTAAAGTTAACCCATTTATGTTGTGTTTTAACAACTGTATTACCAAGATAACTCCATATGAGTTACAACACTGAAATGATACAACCCTTAGAACCTAATAGAAAAGAAGCTGACCAGCTTAGTGCAAGATAACTTAAGAAGGAATGTTATATATGTTTGGTATCTCTTATCTGACTTTAATATTGTGTTCTAGGATGGTTCATTATTCAGTATTGGCAGCTATTGCCTCTGGGAACTACTTATAATCAATGTTGTATGACTCGGCCGAGAACTCGGACTCGGAATAGTAAGTTATAATTATAGTCTACTCGGGAATAATATGTTTCACACCATGGGAGTAGAGAAAAGTTAGCACTTACTAAAAGACATCTCAAAAAAACAGCATTAAATTTGATCGAGAGAGCACTTAGAACTTGAGCATACCTCGACAATGTGATATCTGTCACGTGCATGAGCAAGCTTAAACTTTGCCCGCCGTTCAATCACTGTGCATCTAAAATCCAAGAAGGCCTGCACGATAAGATATAAAGTAAATGAAACTTTGTGTTTCTTGGCCTATTGTTACCTTATTTATTTTAAATATGAAAACAAATCTCTTAGGCAATAAGATTTATCACTAACTGCAAGAAACAACCAAAGCAAATCAGACACTCATGTATATCAAACAAAAGAAAGAGATATGTCTGAAATGAATACAAAAAGATAAGAGTCATAAATAAATATAGTAAGGAATCATTTATTTTCATCAGCTAGAAAAAATAAGTTACCTGAAGCATTTCCTTTAAGCCCATCAATTTAGGTTGCCCATCAAGAATACTGAGCAATTAAACATTAGAAGTTAGAAGTCAACTGAACCCATAGTTACTTTTTTATGCTAGAAGTTCTGTAGATATTAACTCTAAATTACCTAATTCAGCCTAGTAAGTAGTAATTTTATGTTTTGACATAAAGGATCGCCCAAAAAGAGAATGGCGTGTGCCAGAGTGGCATGAATCTAGATTATCTTCCCCAAACTATTATATAACAATGATTAAAACAAAGCAGGGCATCTCAAACTTCAAGTTGGGATTGTCCAAAATTTTAACGAAGAATGTCTTAGTGATCTTAATGAGAGAAATATGCCTATGTTCCATCGCATATGACAAAGTATTACAATAAAGATCAAGGTCACTCTGAGATCTTAAGAAACCAAAGGAGAAAAACAACTAATAAAAAGCCACTCACCCAACCATATTGCAGCTAAAACCTGACTGTAGGGCAGTGAAGCGATATAAATTATTAAGAACAATGGATGGGTCAGACCCCCTCTTAAGCTGAAAAGTTCGAATAAACATAAGTTAGAGTCGGTAAATTCTGAAGCATGTTCAGAATCTTCATCTATCAATCAATCTCTCCAAACAACAAGAATTGAGTTCGATGGTAAAAAATTCAAAATATTACCTCAATGACAATCCGCATTCCATTTCGATCACTCTCATCGCGAATATCACTAATGCCTTCCAAAGTCTTGACCAAAAAAAAGAGTAACTTTCAGGTCTTCAAGGTTATAAAAGACAAAACTGCTATGACTATCCGATAGCAAAAAAATATGATTGGTTAAGCTAAACTATAATAGTTCTATTGTTTCGTAAGTAGAGAAGAAATAGCATGAACAAAACCTAAAATATTATTAAGATAGAAGAAACAGAGAGAAGCACCTAGTGATGGAATATATGGAAAAGTTGAAGGATGTTGCATTTGCATACCAAGCTTACCCTTAAAAAAAATGAAACAACTAATACGATGAGAATACCTTGTTCTGAATTAGCTCAGCAATTTTCATAACAAGGGAGGATTTGTTGGTTTGATAAGGAATCTGTTCCATATAAAAAAATGTAATAACATAGTTAATGCAGCAGTGGAGCACAGTGAATACATGATATGAAATTTTACTTAGTATAATCAGAAAGAATCAAAGAGTGTAACCTCTTTTACTACAATTGCTGTCTTTGTTTTGGAATCAGATACTTCAATCTCCACCTTTCCTCTGACTACGACACGTCCCCGTCCAGTTCGATAAGCCTCCAAGATGCTGGGACAAGAATTTAAGGAGTTAATAAATGCTGCTTCGAAGTTGTTCATCTAATGATAAATCGTGATACATGCAATTTCTAAATCAAACACACACAAAAGCAGAGAAGATACCCAAGATTTCCCATTATGATTCCTCCTGTAGGAAAGTCAGGTCCAGGCATGTACTCTAGCAATTCTTGTACCTGTTACAAGACCAAGTAGAAAAAAGGGATTTAAGTGTCTGATACCTCCTAATAAATAAAGATGTTGTTAGTGTTTGAAAGCTACTATAAGAAATGCATGAAATTTTCTGAAGTAGAACTATATTGGTTTCAGGCTTTCCATTTTTGGTATGTCAATGTCAAAAAATAAACCTGTAGCCTACTAGTACTTTTTTACTGTCATAACTACAGTTTGTATCTTACAAGGGAAAAGTCAGGTGATGCAAAATGAATCTGGCTAACAGAATAACCTAGGGTTGATTTCCCTTTCATCCTTGACACAGATTCGAGCAACAGATCTTTAGAATTCTGATCTTTTAAAATTTGAATTATTCAGGGTAACCTTCTGGCACTATAAAATGTTGTGGGTATTTTTTTTAGGTATCATAAGCCATTACTAAGCGAAGGCTTCGGGAGAATAAACATTTTTTCCATATGAAATAAACAGTGGAGCTCATTTGGAGTTGTTCTGATTAATGAATATCCAGGCGAAGGTCACATCGAGTAGATCATTGAAAGACAGAAATATATAATCCGAATAATAATGAAATACCGTGACATCTGGATTATGAATTAGCACGGATAGAGCATCAACCAACTCCCCAAGATTATGTGGAGGAATATTGGTTGCCATTCCAACCTAAAAAGAAATTGAGACATAAATAATTTAAACAAACAACGTAATGAAATAAAAATAATGATCAAAATGTAAAATCAAGATAAAATCACCGCGATCCCTGAAGCGCCGTTCAATAATAAATTTGGGATCCTAGCAGGAAGCAATGATGGTTCTTTTAGAGAACTATCGAAGTTTGGAACAAAATCAACCTGTCAAAAAATAAACTTAGAGCTTAAAATTATCTACTACGAGAAATAATGAAAAATAAAAGATTGAAGGATACATAGTGTATCCAGATCCAAATCTGATAGAAGCATTGTTTCAGCAAGTGCCTGGAATGGTGATACCATAATAATGAGTACCACTACAATCTTATTATTACAAATTGAAAAGAAAAGCAATGCACTCTAGCATTAGGTACCAAAGGAGATAAACTATTAATATAGAGAACAGGTCAAGAAAATCAGAATCCAGAAGTTTTAACCATATATTAATGACAGACTTAATATATAGGTTGCATAAAACATACTTCTAATCTGCATTCTGTATATCGCATAGCTGCAGGATTGTCTCCATCCAATGAACCGAAATTTCCGTGTCCACTAACAAGTGGGAAACGCAATGAAAAATCCTGAAACGAATTACGTACTTTAGCAAGACCAAAACTAAGCATACAAAAACTCTGTAAGTATGAGAATTCAATAGTAAGATCAACAAGGTGTTCAACTTCATTTGTGTCGATGTTAATATTTTTATCAAGATTTGACTGTAACTACCTGTGCCATTCGAACCAAGGAATCATAGACAGCAGTATCACCATGCGGGTGAAACTTACCAAGAACCTGCGGGAGAGAGAAAACAATCAACCAATGAAATCACATGACCAAAGAGAGATAAACTGTAATATACGAACATGCTAAAACAATGTTCAAATATGTAGTCATGTGTTAACCTCTCCAACAACTCTGGCACATTTCTTATGAGGTTTACGTGATGAAAGGCCCAACTCATGCAACGCATACCTGCATTATTCAGTATATGAGAAACAAGCTAATTACACATCAACAACATCTACCATTATAAAATACTTCAGATACTTTTAACGGAGTATAACCCATATCAAAACCAGAAACACAAAACAATCACCACAACCACCACCACATACAAAAGGCAACCGGGCATTCATTAGAAAAATAGATTATACTAATCATAAGTTATAGCTACATTAGTTTCCAAATGGCTGATTTCATGGCAACCCCAACCGATAATAACTAAACCAACTAATCCAACTTCACCGAGAATTTTTCTAAGAAATCATGTGCTTTCTTAGCCCCGTTGATAACTAAACCCGTGATACTTTCCAAATGGCCCAATTTAGATAACAAACTAGGTTACAGGCTAATATCATTTTGTTAAATTAGTTTCTACAGGCATCAACAAAACTTAAACATTTCGATCCAACCGTCTAAAATTCTTCTCATTTCCCTTTCCAATTTAGCCTTACTCTAAACAATCAATCAGTCTAACACAAGCAAAATTCACAAGCATATGCTTATAATATGTATATATATATATATGTGTGTGTGTGTAAACAAAAAAACTCACAAAATCCTGCGATGAACCGGTTTCAACCCATCGCGAACATCGGGCAAAGCACGACCGACCAAAACCGACATAGCATAAGACATATAAGCTTCAGTAGCTTCCTTATGAAGCTCAGTAAGAACAATCCTTCCATGTCTATTCTCACCATCACCACCACCACCACCAATGACTACAACACCGCCATTCCCGCCGTCGCCGCCGTCATCCAAAGCTTCTTTCGCCTTCGAATTAACCGTAACACGGCTGCTAGGGTTAGAAGTAAGGGAGAGAAAACGGAGAGTGTTAACGGAACGTAAACGGTTAGGTAAACGGAAAGTGGATAAAGGTAAAGAAGAGAGTTGATTGTAGCAACGGAATAAACGGAATCCGTTAGTGAATGACATTTGAGTTGAAGGATTTGACAGTGAGAGTGAAAAAGGGGTCATGCCATAAAAAAAATAAAAAATACAAATAAAAAAAGTTATGTGTGTTTGGATAGTGAAAGAGAGTGAGAGGGGTTTTAGGAGGAAGATATGATTGGGGGTTTGGTGGACTGGAGAGGGGGCTTAAACCCTAATTTCAATGTTCTTGCGCGCCAAGTTTGTCTATATGTCACTTTGTCTACGCGAAGTCGTGGTCTAATGGTCGAAGACTATCGAGATGCAAATTTAAAGGTCGTTTGGTTCAAAAAATTTTAACCAGATTTGATAGATAAAAACTTTGTTTTTTCTCTTTTTCTGTTTTACTAAGTTTAGATTAAATAAAATTAATTTTTTTATTTCATTAAAATCCTTAAACTAAATGTTTGTTTTTATCAGTGTTGTAAAACTCGGCTGACTCGGCCGGGAACTCGGAATCAGAATCGGGGGTTAAACAGGTCGACTTGACTAGAATGGGGTGAAAACTCGGTTAATGACTTAGTCGCTTGTCAAACTCGCTTGGATCGGTCAATAATCGGTCGTATCGGTCAAAAATCGGTCGGATCGGGTCAAAACGCGGGTCAACTTTGGTCAAACAAATATTTTTTTTGTTTCTTTTTCCTAAAAAAACCTAAATTGGTTTAAGCTTATGTTTTAAGAGTATATGTAATGGTTCACACCACCACACTCGGTGGTGTGACACATCAGCGCCACATCAAAATCACACAATACCACCCCACAACTAACACACCCGTAATAATAAGCATACCACACCATATTAAAAAAACAAATGAAAGAAAATGAAAAAGATAGGAAAAAACACACCACCCAATTTAATCTCAAGGTGGACTCATCCACTTTGTAATCTCCACACCAAATTCACTTTGAAGTTGTAGTGATACCATACCATGTGATCAAGGTTATAGCTTCCACCTTATCCACACTATACCCCATTACAAAGGCTCTAATTAATGAAGTTTGAACGTTGAAATATTATACTAAAATTTCCAAATAATTATGTTTTAAGTTTAAAGTTTATACCATATAATTTCAAAATCTATAATTTTTCTATATAAAAGCCTGATCCGGGTTCTCCCAGATTCTGATCCGAAAAACTAAAACTTGT
>JANDBE010000045.1:20884162-20896842 GCA_024320915.1 Erigeron philadelphicus | reverse complement strand
GGTTCCAAAAATCGGTTCCTTACCGGTTCCAATCGTTTCCGAACCGAAAAAATCGGGGAAAAAACCGAAAAAAAACATGGTCAAACGTTGACCAAATACCGATTCCGGTTCTTGAAAAACCGTTGACTGGAACCGGTTCGGTTCCTATGCCCACGTCTACACACATACACATGGGCGAATTAAGGTTAGATATGGGTATGTAGGTGAAATAGGTGAGGTCCATTGGATCACTTTCAAATTTGATTGAAGGTAAAAGGATGAAGTGTATCCGTAAATATCGAACTTTAGTTTTTTTTTATTATTCAGCGTAGTTCTTTACAACTTTAGTGGGATTTTTTAATTTAAATTGCAACTATATAAATAGACTAATGACATAAACAAAGTTTAATTGACAAAGTTATAACTCTGGACAAGAAAATAAATAAATGTATAGTTGTTAAGGTCATGGCATGGTCACACATCGGTTATCCACTATCCAAAATATCTTACTATTCTAAGTATTCTCCATTTGTTGTACCAATTAAGCTATTGATGACAAGAAAAACTAGTCCCACTAAATTATTCATCATTTCGCTGCAGTTTTTTTCAAGCAGGTGGTCACTGGCCGGTGCATGGGTGCATTTAACTTTTAAGTAGTCTAAAAATAGTGATAAAATAAATCATCAAAATTTATAGTGATCTTGTAAAAATGTACACTAAAGTTACGAAAGGATTAGATAACGAAGTCTTAAATTCTGTGGAGTCGTGACGTATACGTCGACATTGTTTTGGATTAAGCAATGAGGTTTTGCTAATCTTTTTATCTTAATCACTGTTGTTATTCCAATTAGTAATGACTTTTTATATCTATTTTTATATTTGTAGTACATTACCCATTACATATTACATACCTTCTTACATATATTGTAAATCTGGATACTTATTAACGACATCACATACAGTGAAAAGTATGTTGCCGAGTATGCTTATAAGAAAAGAATACTAATTATTAGTACACAATACAAAGCCCTTATTATATGTAGTACTTATACTTAAGGTGAAAGTAGTGGATAGAGAGGCAAAATATTCATTGTTGTGATCATGATAGATGAGATGTGTTTACAGTTTGTATCAAAATTACTTATGTGTCATCTAAAATGGTCAATAAACATTAGAAGATAAGTTCATCAAAATAATCGCAACAGGAACCAACAATCCTAATAAGGATGATGGCAATGGTCATATCCATGTCTAATCATGTCTAGCAATCCATCAATAACGCATTTTCACATCATTTCATACCTAAATCATGCCTAACCATGCATAACCCATGGCAACCATGCCTCTCCATGTCTCACCATTTCTTTACTATTTTCCTCCAATCATAACCACTCTCTCTCATATCCCTCCTTAAATCATTAAATTTTTCTCACTCTCTCTTCCATGCCTGATCGGCAATGTTTGCCTAGAACCTTCATGCCTAAAGCATGGCGGCGGTGTTTACCGTTAGACATGGCCATGCCTAGCCCCATTGCCATCGTCCTAAGGGGTCGTCGGCATGGGCGGTACCAAAAATAAAAAGAAAAAGTGACCAATGGCCTTTTAAAATTTAAACTTTGTCATGAAATTTTAACGTTTTCTTATGGAATTTTAGATTTTGTTCCCTTCAAATTTAGTTTTCATAGATTTTTTAAGTTTTCACATCTTTTGGATTTTTTTTATACCAACCCAGATTGATGGGTAATCCTCTACGGCAACCAGCTTTCGACCACGATTAAACACCCCGAAAAGGGGTGATTCATTAGAAGCATAAGTATGCGACGTCATCAACTTCGACAACATAATGACCATCACTGACACTGCCTTGCGAGAATAACCCGTGGTCTAGCGTCGCATTCAACGTCGTAGAGGCGGCGGTAAACTGAAAAATAACTTGATTCAGCCAATCGATCTTCTGTCGAATATATACAAGATACTCATTTTCAGCAGTGTTATGAACCCGATTGGGGGCAGTAAGTCGGTTTATTTCTGCTTGGTAAGTCCTTTTGTTGTCAGAAACGCCTTGAATGACGTAATTCACTTCAGAGCGGTATTTGGAGTCGTTATTCAGGTGGGTTTGGATCGCCATTTTACAATCCCGAAGGTTCATTGTAGTAAGTTGTGTGTGAAATGCAAATTGGATGAAAAAGATGATGATAAAATATATTGAAGAAGATGGTAAAAAAAGAAGAGATAAAATTATGTTGTGTGTGAAATATTTGGTTTTGTATATAAATAAAGGGGTAAAGTTTTTTTTTTTTTTTAAATACGAGGCGGTAACGTTCAAATAGTGGGGGGGCCCCACTTGCTTTCAAACATTCAAAAGCATGCCCGATCGTCGGCTTCAAAGCTCAAAACCTTGCTCGATTTACACTACCCGAATGGTACCCGATAGCTTGAAGGGTTTGGGATACCCAATCCCCTACCCGAGAGGTATTCCCTCCCCCTTAAGTTTGCGACAACAACAGATAGTTACTTGAAACGAGACTTGGATCAAAATATGCTACTTTTCTGTTTGGTACAATAAACTTATGAAATACATAGCCTTCTTTGTTGCTTTTAAAGAACAAAGAGCATATATCAAGTTCCATTCCATCTAATAATTAAAAACATATGAAGTGTACGATTAACTTTATTAGATTTGTACTTCTGTGACATGATTTTGGCCAAAAAGAGTACGAATTCACACCTAATCTTCTTTTATAGATACTATTGTGAGATCAGAGGTATGTTTTATAAGAGGTGCAAGATTAGACTAGCATGAGGGTGCAAACTCAAGAGAAAGTATGAGGGTGGTTTTGATTTAAACGTTCGAGATCAATCCTTTTATTGTATATAGATGGCTAGGAGCGTAGGATTATGTTAGACATATATTTTTTTCCCTCTATTGTGGACTTGTGGTGACAATAAATATATATAGTTGTGTAAGGCAACCAAAATTGTTACTGTAGTAGACTAGTAACTAAACTTAGTACCATATGCATAAGCCCATTAATGTGTGAATGGATAAACCCATTAAAGACCAAACTGGCCCGAGATCAGCCAACAGCAGTCTGTCATTTTCAACACTTCAACAAAATAAAAGTAGCCCATTAGAGTTAACCATATTTATTACTCGTATTTGATTTAATGTTAGCAACCCACAATTATTATATTTAATTAATCCTGGGTTTATAAAACCTAACCAAGCCCTACGCAGGCTTCAAGCAACATGATACCATTATAAAATATTCATTTTTGTAACTTTATAGACAGAGTCAGAAGTTGGGTACCTCATTTCTTGTAAAAGCCGGTGATTCTTTTCTACCATTTAAGTAAAACGTGAAAGCTTCTCTACCATCTAGGCAGAGGTAAGGTTTGTCCAAATCTTAACCTCCCCGTATGTCAAGGTATTGAGGACTAAAGTTCGAAAAAGACGACGGTAGGCAGTTCCTTTTTCTTTTCCTTTTTTGTTAGAAGATCAATCGAATAAGAGAAGGAAAAAGTACGTAGTGAACTAAAAAAGAATGGAGAGAACAAAAAAACTCAAACTATTGCCAATGGTATCTATTGTCTACTTGAAAATACAACATTAAATCTGGAAGAAAAAAAACGAAACCTTGCCTAATCAATGATCTAAACCTCATATTCAGCAATGTGAATTGGGACACGAAAGGGAGGTTGTTGTAGAAGATGACGACGAAGGTGAAGCAATACATGTGGGTACTTTCTCCAATTCGTTTCCAAACGACAATGGCCCATCAAAAATGATGTCAATATTGTCCTCAAAGCCAGTATCGTCAAACAAGTCAAGCATTTCACCTGATTTATCGAAAGGAATGTGTGGAAGCGGAAGGAAATTGTAATTTGAATCCAAGCACAAGCTCCACGGGTGTTCTTCCTCAACCGAATGTGGGAAGTCGAGATCATGAATCTGATCGGGCAATGACTCTTCTATTTCCCTTACTACTGTTGTTTCCTCTTCTTGTTGTTGTTGCTCATGGTGATTTATTTCATGATGAACCTCTTCATTATGTTCCTCTTTTGGTGACGCTACTACTTCGGTGGACTCAGGAGTATTTTGGGTTTGTGGTACGCTATTCTTCAAGCGATCTGCATAGATGCTGATATCGAAATTGGTGACTGCTTTTGCACCTCGATACTCAATGGCTGCTAAGTCATATGCTGCAGCTGCTTCCTCTTGAGTGCCTAGAAAAAATACGTTAATCAATTTATCTTTAGTAATTAGATCATCATAATAATGTGTCTCTATAAATTTCCATTTGCCGAAGTTATTTTATTCTTTAGTTATTTTACCATTGTGAAACTATTTTACGTTCATTTGCTTACCTTACATACACATGAAACGCTATTTTAATTATTAGTGTAATCATCGAAAGGAACAACACTATAATATGTCAAAAGGGACAACATCAAATTCCCAATAATTTGATCCTAAGAAAATCGTAAGTACGTTGACGCGATAACCACTTGCTCCTTATATTTTATCTAGCACAACGATAAATAGCTAACAAAGAAATTTTAGGCTTATGAAAACTTGCTCATTTACAAAGTATAGTAAATACATATAGGTCATATCAATGGTTAAATAGACCAATTTTGTTTATAGCACAATTGTAGTTTATAGAAGTTGAAGGGAAAAATGTCAACTATTGATACATATAAACTTTTTAGTAAAACCAATACCATGATTAGTGCAACTAATTGTTTATTATAACATTTTAATATTTCATTGGGATGAGGGAGGTCATGTGCACTCTTTTTTGGTTTATAGTAGGAAAAAGGCTATAGAATAACTTTTAATCTTTGTTTTATAAAGTAATCACTATAGCAGTAACCAGATATACGAAATTGTTAACAAAATATAAAATTTAAGAAAAATCGACATCGAAAGCACTCGGATTAAAGTTAGAACTATCAATAGGGTATAACACTAACTAGTTCAAGACTAACTATATAGTTAGATTATAAATTTATCATAGCATATACGGGTAATAACCAATACTATGTCTATATGACATACTAATAAACAAAATCTAACAAAACTTATATTCGAACCTAATCAAATATAGTTTAATACAAATATTGGATCACTAACAACAGTTAAATATTAAGAGAATATTGTATGTTTAGCCAGAATAGAATCATGGGATATATTTTCGTCACAAACACAAAAATATTGCACAACTTTTGAGGCAAATTGTATAGTAATTTTTTTGTGAGATTGGATCATGAAAGGTCTTTTGTACGGCTACTAAGAATCTCTTAAACATGTAAACTCAAGATCTAATTAATTAGGTTATGTTTTATGTCTTGTTTGAAAAATAAGAATCTAATCAAGTTAATATTTAACAGGGGTTTACTGAAAGTTACAAAACTACCCCCCCAAAACAGGGGTTTATGTCTTGTTTTTTTCTTTATCTATTTTGTAGTCATCAGTGCTACCATTGAAATACCATGTGTAGACGTACTCTATTGATTTATAAGTTAAAAGGTAAGAAAGCATAATCACTAAAACACACAAAGAACAAAACAAGTCAGCATGTACCAACACCACATCATAATTAGTCACACAACTAAATAAAGATAATATATCCATTAATAATGTGTACTTTACTTTAATGTTTTAACCCTTGAAGTATAATTGAACTTTGCCTCCTTAGTCATTTATCTTGGCCTCTTGGAATAATGATTCCTAGGCGATATATTTTTACCATACACAAAAATATGTGCATCATATAGTTGTGTATTACAACATGTGATACATATATTTATGTGTATGATAAAAATTCTTTTTGGATAGATCAACTCTCTTTATCTTAAGCTACTTGGACTTCTGACCACTTTCAAAAAATAGTTAAAGAAAGAGGTTTTGTACAGGGACGGAGCCAGATTTATTTCTATGAGGAGGCAAATTTAGAAATCGCTTTTCATATTTATCAGGAAAAAATAGGCCTTGACTTAAGAAAAGAAAATGGGCCCCTAAAAGAACTAAGTTTTTTGTCGTTGGGTTTAGTCTAATTAATATTTCAAAGGTATAAAGTATAGGATTAGTTACCTTTAAAGTTACAATAACTTTATGAGACTTAATCTTTGATTTCAATCCAAATTAAGAGAATCTCAACCTTTCAAAATAAAATCAAAGTTCAAGATTCAAACTTGATTTCTGAGACTTAATCTTTGATTTCAATCCAAATGCTGAAATTCTCTCAACTTTACCTCTAAAGTTGGTATAACTTTAGAGGATCCGTATCCGTAAGTATATGACTAATTTTGTTCACCTATAAGATGGGGAGAAAATACAACAAGTTGGTAGTTATTCTATCCACTTTGTCTTACTATAGTATAGTTATGCAACAGATTTTGACTTGGATAGGTGAGCACACTAGTTTTGAAAGTATGGATTTAAAGTACACATTTGTGTTCCTAAAGGCAATTGCTAGATGTTGATATAAATCACACATTCATAGTATCTATCTAATAGCATAAAGTAATAAGATGGTTCCAAATCAATTATAGTTATAATTTTGTTTTAATGCTCTAAATGCTATCATTTGTTAGTATGAAGTCACAAGTCAAACAAGCATGTCAACTATGGACTATGGTCAACCAATTTTTGAAAGAAAATGATATACTTATCATTTATTTTGATACTTCTACCATAACTCCTCTGATGTATAAGTTCTAGATCATAATTCACAATGAAAAAGTTTTACAAGTTTAATGGAGGACAAAACACAAAAGATTTTGTAGTTACAACAACTCAAAGTATTATTTCAATATATAATATAAATGTTTCTTAACAAAGTAAGTATCATTCGAGTATCAAACAGAAAGTAAGATCTTGTATCAAGATTTTATGGTTACTAGATGGGATGTCAAATCATTCTCCAGGTCAACGAGTTTAAGGAGTTCTTCACAGATGTAGATGAGATGGTAAGGTTCTTACTAATTTAACACAAGTTTTATAAGACCTAGTATGAAAATCATATAAATGGTCCCTATCATACAATGTTGTTTTGGTTGCACATGGCAGTTATTAAATTTCATTTTTGTAATATAGTTGTAGCATCACTTGACACTCGCTAAATCAAATAAATTCCAAGAAAAATGAGCTAGTATAAAGAAAGACATGAACATGCATATACATAACATGTACGAGAGAGAGATGTCACATACTGTAAGTTCCCAAGTATAGGTATTTGTTTCCAAGCACTCGTCCAATTCGTGCCTCCCATCTTCCGTTATGATGGTGCCTATATAAGCCAATAAATTTACATTAGTCATAAACATATAACACATGTTATTAAACTAATTTGACATTTTAAAAATGTTGTCCTTCTAAGTCCAAAAAAAGCAGCTCATATGGCAAAAGAAAAAAAAGTCTACATCACATTGATTTAAGTCATTATCAAAATATTTGTAGTACAAAGTTTCATTAATTCATTCTCGCTTAACACATTCCTTCCGACCAATAATTTAGTTTCGGGTATAGCCAACTACCCATCTTTTTTTCTCATGACTAAAAAGCCAAACCAAGTCAAAGTCATAGTGTCATTGATATTTTGATGATAATTAGTTAATGGACAATGATTGTTGGGGGAAAAAACGGCTAACATTGGACATTATAGTGAAAATGTTTGTGTCACAATCAACCGTCCATATAAAACACATGTTTAAACCAATATTAACATACGAAAAGTATGAAGACGACTTCCACAGCTTATTCAACATGTGGTCTTACTTAACCCAAATCGACGATGAATAAAAACTATTGAGACCAAATCTTTGATATAAGAATAAATCTTTATGAATTCAATCATGTACATCCAAGTTGTGAGTGAAAACTCGTAAAAAGAAGTTTTCAAAATAACTTAGATGAAAACACTTGATTTTCCAATACAAGACTAAAATAGCAATGGTTATTTTAGAAAGGAAATTATCCTTCACAAAATATGTAGTTACTGAATTATCTCATAACCACTGTATTTGACGAAGTTTAAGTACTTAAAAAATGAGCATTTTTATTAAGTGTTGTACTTGACTTTAGAGGGAATTAGTATACTCAAAATGTACTCATGTCTTGCACGTATATGTATTATGGACTTCTTGAAAACATAACGCTTTTTTACCTTGCTACCCCTCTGTATTTTGAAACACCTCTTGAAAATCCACTGCTTCGTCGCCTTAACGAAGCTAAATATTCATCCTTAGAAAGTTTTTCCATTTCTTGGATATCCGTTTTATAGGTATCTATCTGCAACAAATAAAAAATGAATTATAAATATTATAACAAAAAGAATAATATGGTACGAGTATAACACAGTTTTGCCTAAATTCCAATTTATCACTTGAACAAAAAGACCCATTAGTTAAATTTTATACTCAAAAACGGTAAATGTAAGCAAGACAAAAAAAATAAATAGAAATTGTAGATAAAAGGATATTTCTGTTGGTACCTCGAAATTGAGGGTCGTGTCCGGTCCCCAATATTTAAGGGCAGCAAGATCATATGTGCGAGCAGCAGCCTCTTCACTATCATACGCCCCTAAATGAATAATTGAGTGCAACATTCAAATGTTCAGTTATGCACATTGTCCCCAAATCAATATTATTTTCGTCTAAGCTAGCTCAAAGCTATTGTAGTATGTATGGGTTTATATTGAAACAAATAAACTACTAAAAATGAAACGCTTCGTTTGACACACAAACTATAAAGTTGAAAAAAACGAACTTACAAATTCTAACTAATACTTTTAATGTGAAAGTGTTCAATTTGAATAAAAGGCTCACTAGCAAAAGTTTTTGTATTTATTTGGATTACAAAGAAGAAAAGATGTCGTATATTATTTTGTATATGAGAAATTTATTATTTCGACGACTTGGCTTGCATTCTAGCCTTTATAAATTTACTTTTTGGAGTCTAACAATAGAGTCATGGATGGAGTCTAGTAGAGCGTCATATTTGAATTATATAGCAAATCCAAGTTCCTTTAAAAAAAAGCATAATCTGAGTTATTCGACCTCAGATAATCATTTCTAAGTTCTGGATCCGTTCATTAGAATCGTTAGTTCCCAATCGGGTCAAAAAACGGCAAAACAAAAGTACACTCGTGTAGGCCATTTACTTTATTAAAGTATGTCAAAAAGTAATATATATGAGAGATAATACTTACCTAAATAAACTATAAAAGCAGAAACCATAGTGACAATCAGCAGCAGCAGGGGATCACACCAAACCAGAAAAACCCAAAAAAGAACAGAGTCAGAACTTAATATATTAATTAACAGAATAACTTAAATTATCAAAATAAAATTAAAAAATCATAATTTCAGATCTCTGTCAATTAATTATATTGATATCTTAATAAAAAACTAATTAATTCAATTTGAAAAAAATATATATAATAATATAAACAAACAGAGAAGATGGTATTTTACTTTGTTTTCCTTTCTTGTTTTGAATGTTGTTCCATGTACCCTTGTCCCATAGATGTGCTTCAAATCTTCCAGTCCATCTATGCCTGTTCAATATTTGACCAGAACTTATTTAATTTCAAATTTTCAATGCATGCAACTCGAAATTTTATAAATATATGTAACCCATAATCTATATACTAATTTGGAGATTTGAAGTTTACTTTTTTCAAGAAGCTATCAAATTTAATAAAATTTTGAGAATATTTTTTGAAACTTTTGTCAGTCATTACACTAAAAATCTGATCATTCCATGCATGTAGCCCAGAATATGTATACTCTGTTTTTCAACAATCATTGGGCTTAATTTGCAGAAAGTTGCAGAAATTGATCATTTAGGAGTTAAAAGATCAATTTTTTTTGTTCATTTTGCACTAAATTGATTTCATTATCTAGACCTTTTACAATAAAATTTCATATAAATTCCAATGCATGTAAATCAGATTCACAATTTCATATCCCCTGTTTTACTCACAAAGCCCAATTACAAAAAAGTCAAAGCCTTTTACAAATTTCATTAAATGGGTATATTAGTAAAGTGTAAAGTTCCAATTTCATCAAATATTTGCTAAAATTAGAAAAAGATCAAACCTTTTTACAACTTTTACCAGCTGGGTATATTAGTAAAGAGCAATATTCATCTCATTCCATTATAATATCAATCTTTTAATAGAAAATTCTCTGTAAATCATGAACATTTCAATGCATGTAACCAATAACCCATCCTCCCCTGTTTTTGACCCAAAATCAAATTTCAAAAATTACAAAAAATGATCAAACAATTTACAAGTTTCACCAAATGGGTATCTTAGGGGATTGCAAGATTCACCAAAATTTCAATAAAAACTGAATTTTTTTGAATTAAGTTTGAATCTTTTTTCAAAAAAATATACCTGGTAACACCTCTGAAAATGGAGCTTCTGCGATTGGTGTCAGCATTTTGATTCGAGTTCAAAGCATTGTTTTTCTTCTTGTGAGGTTTTTTGGATTTTGGGATTTGGTGTTCATTATTAATGCATGAAGAAGAAGAAGAACATGAAGATGATGAAGTTGGTGACAACTTTCTTCTCTTCATTTTCTCTCTCAAAGATTTATGGGTTTTTGGTTTTTTTGGGGCAGAGAGAGAGAGAAGAGTTGTGGGTTTTACAAGTATCAAGAAAGTGAGTTGTGAGAGGGAGGTAGATATATATGGGTTTAAGCTAGGTGGGTTTGGCTAGAATCAGCCTACAAAGTGGTTTACCAAGAAGAAAATGAACACAAAGATTTTAGGAAAGAAATATTGATTGGGCTAAATTTTGGAACACAATAATAAGTTTCCTTAAATCACTTATTAATTTATTATTATGTTTTTAAAGAAAGAATTTTTTTTTCTACCATATTAGACTAATACGTTTTTATTTGAGTTCTACACTTCTACTTGTCTATCTTTATTCAAAACCATGGTGGTATGAATTCTTCGGTATGGTTTTTCATTTTTTAACAAAATTCTTTTGTAAAATTTAAAAATAAATTTATAAACTTTAGTTAGTACAATAAGGGGTGGTGGTGGTTGGCAACTCACTTTTTAACTTCCGACTTTAAATTATCTAATAATGTTTTGCATAAAAGTTAACCGCTTACGTTAGACCGTCTCAGACTCAACACGTAAGGGATAGATTGACGACTTGAGCTGACTTAGTGACATTTTGATAGAGTCGTGTTGATCAGGAACGGAGCCTGGATGTTTATCTTGGGCACACTTAAAACGTTAATCGTATGCATTAATTACATTTGCTTTTTTAAAGCAAAATTCCATATATACTTTTAAAACTAAAACAAATTACGGTGTGTTAAAGTAAATGCAGGGACAATTGGCTATGTCCTTGATGTCAACCACAATCCAACACATGACCTCATGTTGTGTACAAGACAATTTCTTCACCATTTAACTCACTTGGTTATAGGGATTGCAACGGACCGGGTATGGTCCGGGTTTAGATAATCTCAGACCCGGACTCGATTAAAAATTCTCGTCCCAAATCCGTATCGGGACCCGAGGGTCCCCATTTATTTATTAACCTTTGGGTAACGAGTTTCTCGATGGATAATCAGGAATCCATTAAAGTTTTCTTTGTTACAAATATTGGAGAGGTTTCAGTAGTTATAATGAGGCTAAAATAGAGACTACTGGTTAGGAAGGATAGTACAATATCCTTTATAAGTGAAGGATTTTCACGTAAATATTGGGTGCATTGAGTTGTGGCAAACTCATTAAAAAGATTCAAACCTCTTGTTGTTACAGTACATAAAAGTCAAATATATTTGCATAAAAAAAATGAATGGTGTCTTATTTTTTACGCAGTCATTTTTATAAAATTTTTATATGGGTAACAAGATTAATATTCTTACTATTATATAAATTAAATATATACGGGTCGGGTATACGGATTTTTAGCTGTAACTAGACCTGAACCCGGACCCGCAAAAATTTTTTTAATATCAAACCCATACCCGGCCCTAAACCCGCATACCTGAACCCGGTCCAAAATTATGGGGTTTCGTATTTCTCCATTGGGTTCGAGCTTTCTTGCCATCCCTACATGGCTATGTGTTTGATGGTTGAGAAAACAGGGAGGGGATTTCCTTAAGTTGGCTAACATGACTAGTCATCATGTTAGCCAAATCTTGGCCCTTGG
Organism: Erigeron philadelphicus; assembly: GCA_024320915.1. Classification (NCBI taxonomy): domain Eukaryota; kingdom Viridiplantae; phylum Streptophyta; class Magnoliopsida; order Asterales; family Asteraceae; genus Erigeron; species Erigeron philadelphicus. The sequence continues at coordinate 20,884,672 of JANDBE010000045.1, read as the reverse complement.
ACTAAAATCAAGGGTCAAGATTTAAAGTTCATTTTTAAATCTTGACCCTTGATTTCAATTCAAGGACCAAGACAAGGGTAATTAAGGGTCAAGATGTTTCTAACTTAATTGATCAAGTTGGAAATATCTTGAGAGAATCCTTTCCCAAAAAAGTATTACTTTATTTATTTGGATATAAAATACATATGGTTAGATGATAGTTTTGGTGATTCAATTGTCGACCTCTTTCTATTCCATGTTTACAATATATATATAGAAGATTACAACATGATTTTAGGCCCAATCATAGCTAACAGAATACTACGTAACTTTAGGCCTAATCATAGCTAACAAATGGCTAACTAACAAATGGCTAATAATCTGCACAAGATATCTACCAATCTGAATATCCTAATACTCCCCCGCAGTCGAAACGGGAGGCTCTCGAATGTTGAGACTGGACCTGAAACCGTCGAACAGAACCTTCGGCAAACCTTTTGTGAATATGTCGGCTATTTGATATCTTGAAGG
>JANDBE010000045.1:20870721-20884062 GCA_024320915.1 Erigeron philadelphicus | reverse complement strand
GTGAATTTAGGCCCAAGTATAGCTAACCAATGACTAATAATATGCACAGGATATATATCATTCGAAATATACTAATACTCCCCCGCAGTCGAAACGGAATGCTCTCGAATGTTGAGACTGGACCTGAAATCGTCGAAGAGGATCTTTGGCAAACCTTTTGTGAAAATGTCGGCTATTTGATATCTTGAAGGGACATGAAGAACACGAACTTGGCCCTTTGCGATCTTCTCACGAACAAAATGGATATCCATTTCAATGTGCTTCGTCCTTTGGTGTTGTACGGGGTTACTAGCGAGATATATAGCACTTACATTGTCACAAAAAACTAAAGTTGCTTGTTTTGGTGAATGATGAAGTTCGAACAGCAAATTACGTAACCAACAAACTTCAGAGACCACATTTGCAACGCCACGGTATTCCGCTTCGGCACTAGAACGGGACAGTGTTGATTGTCGTTTGGAAGACCATGAAAGAAGGTTGTCTCCCATGTAGACACAATAACCCGAAGTTGAACGCCGTGTATCGGGACATCCTCCCCAATCGGCGTCAGTATATGCTACAAGGGAAGAGTTGTGAGCTGGTTGAAGGTGTAACCCGTAATGAATGGTGCCACGTATGTATCTCAGGATACGTTTTAAAGCATGCATATGAGAAGTAGTTGGACAATGCATGTGGAGGCATATTTGTTGAACGGCATATGAGATGTCGGGTCGAGTGAAAGTCAAGTATTGAAGTGCACCCGCGAGGCTGCGGTATTCTGTGACATTTTCCAGCAGTGTACCGGTGGTGGCACTCAATTTCTGTTGTGTGTCCACAGGGGTGGCTGTTGGGTTACATTCTGCAAGACCTACTCTTTCAAGGATTTCTTTGACGTATTTTTCTTGAGATAGAAACATGGTATATTTGTTGCGGATGACAGAGATACCAAGAAAATAAGTGAGTGGTCCAAGATCCGTCATGGCAAATTCCTGTGAAAGTTGAGACATAAATGTGTCACGAAGAGCATTTGAAGAGGTGATTAACAAAATGTCATCCACATAAAGCAAGATAAAAGCCATGTGATGCTCTTCCTTGAATATGAAAAGGGAATGATCACATTGGCTGTGCTTGAACCCCAATTTAAAAACATAGTCTGCGAACCGCTGGTACCACGCTCTCGGTGCTTGCTTGAGCCCGTATAAAGCCTTTTTAAGTAGACAAACATGGTTTGGGTATTGTGGATCACGAAAACCCATCGATTGATGCATAAAAACCGTTTCATTGAGGTTGCCATGTAAAAACGCGTTTTTGACATCTAATTGGTGAACCGGCCATGAGTTTGAAAGTGCCAATGATAGAACCGTTCTGATGGTGGCCGGCTTAACAACTGGACTAAAAGTTTCGCCACAATCCACACCAATTTGTTGTGAACGACCATCGCACACTAGGCGTGCTTTGTACCGTTCAAGTGTCCCGTCTGCTTTCTTTTTATGTCTGAAAATCCACATACTCCAAACAATGTTCATACCAGGCTGTTTAGGTACGAGTTCCCAAGTCCTATTATTAATAAGGGCCCGAAACTCGGCTGTCATAGCACTTTTCCAGTCCATATTGGTTAACGCTTCTGTTGGGTTTTTGGGAAGATGAGAGATGGTGGGACTGGTGGTGTTAAGATTTAAAATCTGTTTGGGTTTTGAGATACCAGACATGGAACGAGTGTGGATTAATCGGGTGGTGGTGGATGGTTGTGTAGCCACGGGTTGGGAAGGGACAGATTGTGGGATGGCTGGTAGTTCGGTTTCAGATGGCGGAGGGGTGCTGAATGGCTGAGGACTGCTGGTATTAATGGGAGAAGGAGGGGAGTGGACGGTGGGTTGTGAAAGAGAAATGGGAGGTGTAGAATGAGATGGTGTAGAAGTAAACGTAGGCCCTGGGGTAAGAGTGGAAATATTTGAGATAGGAGTTGGAGATAAAGGAGTATGTGAGGGAGTTGGATTTGGGGAAGCCCACAACAGTGGGTGTGGTTCGGTAGTCAGGAACTCATAGGAGGGTTTGGTAGTAGATATATTAGCAAATGGGTAAATATTTTCGCTAAAAACAACATCTCTCGAAATAGTGATTTGGTTGGTTGTTATATTGTAGCATTTATATCCTCTATGATTAGAAGGGTAGCTAAGAAAAACACACGGTTTTGAGCGATCCGCGAGTTTGTGAATGGAGGATGAAGGAAGTAAAGGGTAGCAAAGACACCCAAAGGTACGTAAATGGTCATAGGTGGGGTGGCGATTGTATAGACAAAAGGTGGGCGTAGAATTATGTAGAACTTTGGTGGGTAATATGTTAAGCAAATAGGTGGCATGTTCAAGGGCGTGAGGCCAAAAATGACGAGGAACCGATGCTTGGGATAGAATGGTGCGCATTATATTATTAATGGACCGTATTTTACGCTCCGCCTTACCATTTTGTGAAGATGTGTAAGGGCAAGAAAAGCAAAACGTCATCCCGTTTGATTTGCAAAAATTATGAAAAGAGACATTGTTGTACTCACGACCATTATCACATTGAAAAGATTTAATGGGGATGTTGAATTGTGTAGAAATTAATGTGTAAAATTCTAAAAACTTGGAAAATACTTGAGATTTAGAGGTCAAAGCATATGTCCATAAGAAATTTGTTTTGTCATCTAGAAAAAGAATGTAGTAGCGATGACCATTAGATGACAAGATTGGTGATGTCCAAAGATCGCTATGTATAATGTCAAAAGGCAAATAAGTATAATTATGTGAAGCATAAAATGGAAATTTAATTTGTTTGCCAAACACACAAGGTTCACAAATAGATAAAGTTTTGACATTATTTGAAGTAGAATGCAGACAATGTTTTAAACTACGTAAAATATTAAATGCGGGGTGTCCAAGACGGCGATGCCAAGTATCTTGAGACACGGCTAAAAATGAAGAAGCAGGAGCATGAGATGCTTGAGCATGGTAACTTGAAGGGATTGTAAGCGGATATAGATCACCGGTACTATTACATCGGATGAGAGACTTCCGAGTGTGGATATCCTTCACATCAAAACCAAAGGGGTCAAATTCGATAGAAACATTGTTGTCAGTGGTGAAACGACGGACAGAAATTAAATTTTTAACAAGTTTGGGTGAGAAGAGAATATTGTTTAGTTTGAAATTAGGAAAAGGGTGTGGTAGCGTATGATTTCCAATAGCATGGACTGGAATTGTGTTGCCATCACCGACAGTAATGTTTCGATTAGTAACCTTATTAAAACAGGAAGAGAGATTACTAGAGTTGTGAGTCATTATGCCTGTGGCGGCACTGTCCATGTACCAATTTTGATCGGGTGGATGGAGCGAAAAAGTGCTAAAAGCTTGATCCAGTTCCGTTGGGGTGTAACTTGTGTCAGAGGCGGCATAAGCTTGTTGTGGGCGAGGGCCTAAGATACCCTGTTGTTGGCTGTTGGTTGTGGGTCGTGATGGAGGTGTGGTGGGATATGGGCAGGGCGGTATGGACCAGAAGTAAGGTGATGGGCTGGGCCATGTTGGTGGACGGGTTTGTGGTTGTGAAGGTTGGGTAGACGACCAGTAGGAAGAAGGCCACAATGAGTACTGGTGAGTGGTAGTGTTTCGCCCGCGACCTCGGCCACGGCCACGACCACGACCTCTACCACGGGTTGAGTTTAGAGTAGGGTTCGGTGAAGGGGTTGGAAGGTTTGGAGGGTTTGGAGGTTGGGTATGGGAAGTGTGTAGGGCTGTTTCATTGGAAACCCGGTGAGCCTTAGTAGTTTTTTCTAGGATCAATTGTGATCGGGCTTCATAAAAGGTAGGCAATAGTTTAGTATTTGCAATGATGGAACCGACCCCCCATTAGATATTTCATATTAGCTATATCTAGGCTCTATATAATGATTACACCTCCAGTTAAAAACTACATTTGTATGATGTTAAAATTTTACCAAGTTCTTTTATATTGTATTAGTTTGTATAATTACTCTCTTCAAGCTCTAGTTTCAAGCCTTAAATATTAGCCTTATTTTGAAGTTCTATTTTCAAACCCCAGTCAAAGTCTCAGATCGAAATTTTGTGTCAAACATGCCCTCAATCTTTAAACTTGATTTAATCAAACATGAATATTTAAAATATCAGACTTTGAAACAATTGTATTGAAAACGAAACATGATAATGGTAAACAAAAATAAATAAATAAAGCAAAAGCATGATGGTTAGTAAAAATAACCAAAAGGTAGCTATATTTCAATATTTCAATATTGAGAATATTAGCCATGTAACTAACACTTATTTGGCTTAAATAGATAGTAGTCCTATGGCCATTAGTATTTTTAATTCGTCCGTAAGTCCGTTTATAAGCGTAATAACATGGACTGCTATTGTAGAGGGGAAAAAAAAAAAACAAGTGATGTTATTTACTCCACTATTAAGTCAACTGCCACAATTAACATAATGAATAATCGGATACCAAATTACCAACGGTGAAAATTTACTTCCGTCATATAACGTGGCATTACCGCATTGGACTACAATAACTTAGGTGGTGTTTGTTACAGTATTAAATAATAAAAAGGTCATAACTTAATAAAAAGACTTAATCCATTAAGTCAATTTTAATGTTTGCTTTTTTTGTTTAATAAATAAAACCAAATATATTAATTTAATTAATACAGATATTATTTGTTCGTTCAGTCACTTTACCAATTCAGTTATTTATTTGTTAAAAAAATATGAAAAGAGCCTCAATTATTAAACAATATATTACACTTTTACCTAAGTGAACACAATTACACGAGTTAGAAATTTGGAGAGAATTGTGGTTAGGTTATAAGCCCAATTGAGTTAATCAAAGATACAACACTTGGCTCAAGTATCAGCCATGCCACCAGTCCACTCACCTTTCTTCTCTCACTTTTCTTCTTTCACGAAGTCTTAACCATTTTAACCACCAGACTTTCGTCTTTTTCTCAAAGTGCCCTCCAACTTTTTCCACCAACATAACTTTTATTTCTTTTGATCATCATATTGTAAAAACTTATGATGTGCTATATTATCATCTTGATTAGAGATTTGTTTTGGCAGTATATTTATTATTTACAAACGTCTAATGGACTCGGCTTAAGATAACTATTCTAAAAGTACGTCATGAGTTTTATGAAGATAGATATTGTCTTGCAAATAATTTTTGAAGGAAGGTTAGTTAATTAGAAAAAATCACGAAATTAAAGTTTTCCTAAGACAAATAATATTTTAGTCAACATCACTATTAATTATAAAATCAAAACTTTTTGCTATCATTTAATCTAGAAGTTATTTGTTATCAAATACGAACATTCTACTTTTGTGTTTTTATAAAAAGTAAGTAACCCACAATGCCGTTTTTCACGGGTTTTAAGTCCCAACACTGTATTCGACGGTGTATGGGGTTGAGATGTAAACAACATTACTTCTACCAAAAGTAGAGAGACTACTTCAGATTTTACCGGAAAAAGTTTTTATATACAATTTATTCAAATTTCACTCTAAAAATAGTTGTATAAAACTTAGTTGATAGTTTTCTTTCCAAACTTGTAATCTCTTAAAGGCTAGTTCTTTCATTATAAACTCAAGAATTTTTGTTACAATGGTATTTGAGATTCCTAATTAATTAATGTTTGATGTATACTAACTTTACGATAAATGACTTGTAAAAGTATTGTTCATGTAGTATATTATTCATGTGTTTGACATGGAAAATATATTTCACAGTCCCGTTCTAAGTTAATTATTTTCTAAATTATAATACTGAAATAGAAAAATACTATTGTGACATAGTAATAAAATAACTACATGTTCAAATTAAAAAAGATACTATTGGGCATAATATAATTACACTAAAAAGAAACTGCTTAGTATCGTCTTATGCGGGTTTTAAGTCTCAATACCTCGACGGTGTATGAGGGAGGTTAAGATGTATGCAAATTTTACCCCTATTTAAGTAGAGAGATTGTTTTCAATTTCTACCTAAATGTAGAAAAGGCCCTCTAATCTTTACATAGGATGAAAATCGAACTCATAACCTCTGTTTTCAAATGATAGGAGCCTAGAATGTTCACTATTGATCCAATCATGTTGCTTTGAGATATAATTACACTCTTTTGAATAATTTTGAGATAGATGGTACGTATTTTGGTCAACTTGCATATTAGTGTGTGCCCTGAAAAGATTATTAATGAGATTTGATAGACATGTTGGGTCAGTTTTGAAGAATTGATAAAAGTTGAAGGACTGAAAAAGATAGAATCTAGGAGGAGGGTTCAAAATTTGAAAGTAAATGAACAAGTGTCAGTTGTAGTGGTGGGGATGACAGTAGAAGCACCTAGTGAGTAAATAAAACAACAATGAAATAAAGGGAGGGTGTAAGGCTGTGAGAAACACGTGTGAGGACTGATCACTGCATGCAATTTTAGCCCTTGAAACTTACTCTTGATTTCGGGTCCAACTATAACCGAGGTGTAAGGATGTCAATGGGTCGGGACTCGGGAAAATGTCATTTTAAACCCGAACTCGATTCAAACCTGATGGGTTTTTATATACCAAATCCATCATATTTTCACTAGAATAATGTTGTATTTGTTCATATTTTTAATTAACGTAAATAAATTAAAAATTTTGTTACGTTTTTATGTGTATAAAGTATGTAAAATTAAAAGTGTGTAGAAGTTTATCTGTAATAAAAATTGTGGTTTTCAAAAAGTTCACATTTTTTAATGTAAACTTTCATAATTAGTTTATAACACCCTTCCACACTAATTAATTAATTATGAAAGTTTACGCTAAAAATTGTAACTTTAAGAAAACACAATTTTTAGTGTGAATAGATTACAAATTAATTATGAAAGTTCACACTTAAAAGTGTGATGAACTTTTTAGTTTTAGTGTGGATAAATTTCTACACACTTTTAGTTATATATAATTTTACAATTTACACGCATAAAATTGTGACGAAATTTTTAGTTTTTTAAACTAACTAAAAATATGGACAAATGCAACATTATTTGTAATTGAGGGTTTCTTTTATAAATAAATAAATTATATAAGTAAGATATAATTTGTAAAAATAAAATTCAATTGATTGATTTATAATTCACCATGATAACTTGAGGATGTTGGATTTTGAAAGTGTCCAATTTAACTTCTTTTAATGCACTTGATCGATTAAATAGTATTGCAAGTCTTCATTAAGAGCAACAATTGTGTTTAGTTCACTCGATTTCTATTCCTGTTTATGATAATGAGGCAAAGTATCCGCACGATGCAATATATAGTTTAGTAGTGACAAGTGGCGGTAGCGGTGGTGGCGGTGGTGACAAGCGACGGCGGCAAGTGGCTGTGGCGATTGGTGGTGGTGGTGGTGCCAGTGACGAGTTTAACGTAGGTCATATTGATATGGTGTATATTGTTGATCGTTTAAAAGTTGAAAAGTAAAGTTATTTTATAATATAGTATAGATTTTATGCAAAATGTCTGGATTATCCAAAACGAGATTCTGAGTTAAGATTAATCCAACTCTATGATCAAATATGTTTTTTATGAATATATTTATGCAATTTAGAGCTATTGAATCGAACCGACATCTTTTTTTTAGTAAATTTGAAATTCTTGATCCACTATCATGAAGAATGAGTGAATTATGACATTGAGTTCAACTTTTAATACCATTGGAACGATAATCCTATATTGGTTTGCATTATTGGCTTTACAAAGATGATGTTTTGTCATAAGGAATTTTTATTTTTGAATTTTTATTACCAAATCATTTGAATTATGACAAGGCCTTAGTTCCTAGATATCCTATGAAAAGTTGTAATTGGTTTGTTTTTGCCGTAAGGTAGATTGATTTATATTTTATAAGATATGCTAAACGATATAACCAGGTTGGTTGAAATCCATTTTGTAGACTTTTGTTAGATATTTATGAACTATATTAATCAAGAGTATTTTTAGCTATTTTAATATATACAATAGAAGAGGAAAAAGAAACATGTACCCCAATGGCAACAAACTACGTATTGTTTTTATATGGTAGCGATAGATTTTTTGGCAAACAACTAAAAGAATATATTGTAATATTGATGACCAAATAGCTATCACTATATAATAATAAAATAAGCTAATGAAATGAGAATCGTGATACTTATATTTTTCACACGTTGTGTGGTATTAATGTCACTTTCACTTCTCACACAAGACATAACAAAATCTTTTTTTTTTCTTTTCTTTATTGCAATTGCAACGTTTTTTTCTCTATATTCTTTTCGATAGTACTCAAAAGTGAAAGTTATGTTCTGTTATTAGGGAAAAAACCATTTCTAACTTTTTTCCACTGGTAAGGCTGTCGGGTGAGTTTAGAAGAGAACCTGGTTTTAAAACTTGGTAGATAAATTGATTAATATTTTGGAAGACGATGATCCTCGATTCCTAGATCGACTGGGTGAGTTTCTGGGTGTTTTTCGCTAGATGTCAATTCGAGTCTTAATTTGCAGATGCATCCGGGGAGGTTTTTTTTTCTTAGAGAAGCCATTTTACACTAGTGGTTACCCAGTTAGTCTACACCAAATGACGCTTATAGTAAGCTAGAATTGTGATTCGAAACACGTCTTTGGAAAGATAAAGAAAACGAAAGATAAATATCTCGGAATAAATACCACTACAAAAATATTAGCTATGTCGCATACATCTAAACTAAAGTAAAAGATTATATACGTAAAACACGTTTTCCATACAGGATTATTATGTATTATTATTGTGTATAGTAGGTAAGTGTATGTCATGTTAACCAACATTCATATGTTCGGTATAATAACAGCAAGCCCAATTACTTTGGGAGCCCATGACTACAACAAACCAACACCGGCCCAACAAGTCAATTTGAAGTTTTGAACACAATCCAAGGTTTTTGTATACTGATCAATAATAAATAGTACTCCAAAATTCTTTTAATTGTTTCAATAACAAAATCAAGAAAACACATCTAATTTATCCAGATAAATCATAAATAAAATGTAACAATTGTTGGCTGTGATTAAAAGATGAAGGCTAATTTTACTACTAAGTGAATAGTGATATCAACTGTTGAGCCGGTAGACAATCTGGCTAAAATGCTAAATCACTATTCACTTCACAATTGTTTACACATTGACATAAGGTAATAAGAAGATAACATGTAACATGTCCATTTTATATGTTTCAAATAGCACATCAATACATAGAAAAAAAAAGGGCATACATATATTATGCAAACCGGCTTTATCCTTAACTCTATCAAGATTTTCTATATCTCATGTTATATGTATGGTTACAACAAAAACAATGCGTAACCATAAATAACTTATTTGTAACATGGACTTATGCCGTTGCAAGTTTCATACTTTCCTTCAATCTCTATATATGATCTCGTCTTCATGGCACAATGTATCCTGAAAAAATTAATAAAAGATGAATACACACATAGCAATATATAATTGATGCAAGTGTATATATCAAAGCAATTGAGTGTTTTTCAAACTCACTTTTAAGGGGACACAAAGTATTCTAAACATTGTCATAAAAAAAATTGAAAAGAAAAACTTACTCCCACACTTCTTTCCGATGGGCCTATTTTTGATGTTGCAACGTTTAGGGATGCTTATAGCGATTGCAGGATTTATACCAGCCTTCTTAGCCAACGGGGAAAGCAATACTGCACAAAGACATTTTGGCGCGGTTTTAATCAATGCACCAACTTTGGTACAACACATTGGTGGTACCTTTGCTCTGGCATTTCCACCAGCACCCAAACACGGGCTCAAGCTAAGGGCAGCCGACCGAATTGGTGTTTTGCCACACTCTCCGGCAGCATCAACATTAGTAATGAAAGGTAGTGTAGTAGTCAAAAAGAACAAAATCAACAATGCAATGGAAAAACATGTTTTGGATGCCATTAGTCTAAGTATTTTTTTTTTGTGTGTCAAAAATAGAAGGGGATTGGTGCATTTAAATAGTGAAATTAGTAAAAGAGGTGTGAAAAGAGAATGATAGTGGGGTGGGTGTGAAATTATACGTGGAAGGAGAATGTGGTTATGTTATATTTGATGTCCAATTTAATCAAATGTAATGATTTTGGTTCATGTTGGTGGTGAACAACATATTGGTGACATATATATATTATTGCCTTTTCAATCTCAAAGGTTGTCGACGGGAGCTCCTATTCACTCTTATTTTCTTAAGTCACTCCCAATTTGGAGTTATCAAAGGCAATTGGGGAGGAGTAAGCCGCCCCTTTATTTAGTGTCTTTGAGAATATCATGATGACACTATTATAACACTTGTCAACATATAGAGATTTTCTTTTTGCTAATATGAAGGAATATACATTGAATAATATAATTACTATACTATATTTATGATCTAATACATGATACATGATGTGTAACAACCGTCATGTAAATATCCCAATTAAGTTCATTAGTTCGTACATTTGCCACCGGAACGGCTAGATAGTTCAAATTACTAAAATTCATGACGTACTTTAAACATGAAAAATGTGCTTATTTGAAGGTCAATTTGATCTTAAATCATGAATTATATGACGGATTATATAATAATTCGATAAAATACGAAGGTTCGGTTCATAAATGTTCATGTCCAAGAATGTGCTAGTGCAAGAGGTTCACCAATGACCCTTGTAAAATGCCTTGTGTTTATTATTAAAAAAATATAAATAGGATTTTTAGTGAGAGAAGTCACCACAAACTTCATCTCCTTCCTTTCATCACTCTCTCTCTAAAAACACACACATTCCACCACCACCACCTTCATTTACACACATAAAAATAACCCTTTTTATTTTGGGTTGATCTTGATAAAACGATTGTACTTCTGAGTTCCTTATGACGATCAAAACACGTTTCTACAAACGATTTTCAGGTAACAACAACAAACCTTGAGAAATCAAGCAATTTAAGTTTTGTACTTTTCATGTTCATGTTCTTGATGATTTGGTCCATTTTTTGTTAAGAAAAGGGTGTTAATAATTAATGGGTTTGTGTCTAGATGTGTTTAACATCATTATGGTGAACAAAATTTGGTCATAACTTTGTTAAATCTCAAAACCCATTTTTCAAATTTGAACATAAGATGGTTTTGAAGTTATAAGTGTTCATGAGCCTATTTGATCCTGAATTCTGTTTTGGAGGATATAAAATGACGTTATTAAGTTCCTTGTGCTTGAATGATGTTTCCCTAACCTTGGAAAATCATGTTTGAACTGAAATTATGCAAACAAAGTGATCAATATGTGTACAATTAGTGTTTGGTTATTAATATGCAAGTTAAAACGACCTAAACATGGCATAATGGATTGGCTCGAATTGAGCTAGTATTGGTTATGAATCGTGTGGTGATCTGGTCTTGATTCGAATTGGGTAACCGATCATGGATTGGTTTAGCTCATATAATCTCGAATCAGAATATTAGAAATCACATTAATACGAAACCAAGAAAGGAGGTTCAGTAGCTTTGAGAAAATGGAACGACCTTACCAAAAATAAAACGATCTCTTCATGAGAGTAAAACGATCTTTTCTTCTTGATATTCAAAGCGACCCCTTCTAATGCATAGAACGATCCAATTTGAGTCACCCAAAAATGATCTTATTCGAACAGTAGAGCTAAATGATCCAAATGGCCTTGTTTCTTGAAACGATCCCTTCCAAGATTTCAAAACAATCACTCCTTAGTTCATGCTCTGTTTTACCTTTCACCTATGAAATGGTTTGGAATAATAATACAACCTAAGTTCCAGGAGTCGATCATGTATGGCTTAAGACTCAATCGATCAGAAAGGAAGGTGGTGTAATCAGCTTTTAGTCGTTTGGGGTTCAAAAATGAAACGATCAGAATATTTACAAAGAACGATCTCTTTTTCCACATATTCTAAAACCACCTAAAAATTCCTAAGGCCTTGGAACAAATACACTTGCAACAAGGATGCAATGATTCTAAGTGAGGAGACAAGAACAATTTCCCTGTAAGACGACCTTCTTGCCAAGAACTGAAACGATGTAAATAGAAAAGGAGCTAAAACGATCTTCTAAGGTACATGGAACAAAACGATCTAAATTACCCTAGATATAAAACGATCTCTATTTTACAAAGTGAAATAATTTCTGTCGAGCTAATAGACGATTTAATGACAAGTCCAACAAAACGATCTTAATCTTGTATGCCCCTCAAGCCTTAGAACGACATGAACAACTATCTAGAACTTATGCCAAACTGATCTTATTTCAGAAACGATCTTCGTCTCATAGATCAAAACGATCTAATTGTTGTTCAGCCTCAAAACGATCTAAAAAGCTAGCTTAAGGAAACAACCTAATTATCAAGTCAGTCAACAGTCTATTTTATTTGAACATGGAGGTGATTCACTGATTACTGGACCCTTGGAACGATCGGTTCGAAAAAATTCTAAAATAACTTAAGGGTGAACTAGTGCCAAGACGATCTAAAAATGAGCTAGAGACCAAAACGACTTAAATTAGTGAAGAGCTTGAAACGACCTAAATATGCACAATGAACTATTTTACCCAAATTTGTGAAGTACACACCTTGTAAATTAAGTTCTTAAGGTCAAGAGTTCAACAACAAACTACGGTGTTATATTGGGTGTTCAAAGACGTACAATACAAGTCCGGTACTAGTACTTAAAACCCATTTTGTGTCAAAACGTTCTGAGTCCACTAAGGATCAAATCATCGGATCATCAAGAACATTTCTGTGATTAATTAATCACTAAGACTGATAACGTGTACTTAGGCTTCAGACAAGACGTGCTTGGACTTCGATAGATATATGATATCTATCTCTGTGCTCATCCTTTCTGTTCGATAAACTGTACTGTACCAGATCACTGTGAGTTCATTTATCCCCTTTTCATACATTTTGTTCAAAGTTCTTTATCGGGGACTGAAAAACATGAAACTATTTTGTACTTAAAAATATATATATAATTATATATATATGTTCTTGAAGTGTTCTATGTACTATTATATAATCGTATGACAAGTATTTCGTACTTAAATGTATATATATAAATATATATACATATGTTCTAAAACTATTCTATGCACTATTTTATGAATGTACAGATTATTTATGAAATGATTCTGAAACACATCTTTATTATTAATCCTATCTTCTGCGGTGTGTTTGGGATCTTGAATGGGCAGGATCTCGAATACATCCACATCTCCTCACGCATACTCTTGAGTGTATTTAGGTCTTGAATGGACAGGATCTGAATACATTCTTATCATCAT
>JANDBE010000045.1:20803065-20814886 GCA_024320915.1 Erigeron philadelphicus | reverse complement strand
TGGTGAAATTCGGTAGCGGAATTTTACCAAAGGTCTTGATTTCGATCCCTAGGGATGTCAAGTTTTGGGGTTTTTTCCTCCGAATACTTGTAACGACCTATGGTCAACATCTCGTTGTCTAGGCTACGTGCAAGACTTCACCATTATACGATGAGGTTTCCAGATATCACATACCGACGAAATGTTCGGAAAAAAAAACTGTTAAACTGTACTGTTAAATATTATTTTATTTTTACCAATTAATTAATTAATTAATGTCTCCTCTGTTGCCACATGTCTCATGACTTTGTTACTGTCAACGACAGCCACGTTCCAACATCGACGCATTTATTTTTTTGTAAAAAATAAAAATAAAAAAAATAAAATTCCTTCAACAAAATACACAGTCCTTACAAAAGTCCCAACTACTGCTTCTACTTCTACTTCTATTTCTTAAGAAATAGTCAAAATATTTTACTTTCAAACACCCTTCCCCAACCCACCAAAATTCTGCTGCTTCTGATGATGGGACCCAAAAATCTGCATATTTTCCTTTTACTTTCCTTCTTTGTTGCCCTTTTTATCACAACCAACAGTTCTGCTGAAAAACTTGTACCCGAATCCGATAACCCAGAAACGGGTCGACCCGAATTGGATGAACTCACTTCCAAGATTCACTCACTTGGTTTGTTTCTGTCTTTTTATTGCTAAAGTTTGAAACTTTATTTATTTTTGACTGTGGTAAAATGATATAAATGTAATTTTGTTAGAATCACTTGTTGAGAAAAAGAATCACGAGTTGAAAAATAAAGATGAGATAATTAGTGAAAAGGACAAGGCAATTCAAGAAAAAGAGAAGATTGTTAAAGAGAAATTGGGTAGTATTGAATCATTGCGAAATGAGTTAGCTTCTCTTGAGGTAATAATTATCATATATATTGATGTTTTTTATGTGGGAATATTAAAGTTAGTTTCTTTTAGTTATATAAGTGAATGAATGGATATTGGTTGTATGTTTAAGCAGGTTAAAGGGTCATTAGATGGTAATGAAGAGGTTAAAAAGGCGCAAACACGTGTTCATGAGTTGGAGAATCAGGTTGGCTTTTGATAGTGTTTTGTTTTGCCTGGATATTATAGGTTTAAAGGGATTGTGTAAAATAGTGATATTGATGTGATGCAGGTGGAAAAACTTCAACTGGAGTTAAAGTTAAAGAATAACTTAAGGGAGGCCTTGGAAACCCGAACGCAAGATTTGGAGAAGAAAGTGGCTGATTTAAACCCAAAGCTTCACGATGTCAGTTGTTTTGGAATCCTTAATACTTTGGATCATCTATACATTAAGAAATAAATATTGTTTGTGCTTAAAAGAAGGTTTCATCATACGTTAAGGATAAACGGATGAGGTTTTCCTTAAACAGGTTACCCAAGGAAGGCAAGTCTTTTGGACTCATATGTATGCGGCATAACCCGGGTATCCCGTGACCGTTACAGGCTCTTCCTTGGCCATCATATGTTAAGAATTTAGTTAATTCAATATCATGACAAAGATGTTTTGATGATCTCCTTATCTAGTAGAGGAGAATAGAGGGTGACATCAATAAGGTGAGGTGTCGAGCAGAGGAGGAGCCAACAAGGTTTTAGATAATAAAAATGATGTCATATATATCATTTTAGTAATATATGTATAAATAAATATTGATATGGTATTAATATGGGCGGGATATTTTGAGCGGGATATTACAAATTACAAAATAAAGTAGTTAGACAAAGGGGACATAAGAAAGAGAGAGGGAAAGTTTGTACCACAAAAATCTTTATCTTTTCCCCAAATCTCTATATCTCTTCAATGTTCAGATCTGTCTCTTAATTCACATATACAAATTCTTGGATTTATCATCGATTCATCTTCTCTTCTTCTTTTTTTTTGGTGTAATTTCAACATCAGATTCAGACATGATGAAAAGGTAATATTCTAAAGGGTTTTTTTCCTTATGTCAATGCTTATATTTTTTGGTGTGATTTCAACATCAGATGATGATATGGTGGTTTTGTTTATTCAACTGGGTTGAACAAAGAACAAGAGAAAGCGAATTTTTTGAAATTGTTTATTTATTTATTTATTGATTATTACTTTTTAATATTATCTTTGGCAGATTTCAGAAGCTTACACATGCTTACAAACTGGTAATCTCTTTATCGTTTGTACATTACTATGGTTCTCGTACTTAATTCTACATAACAATGTTAAAAATTAAAAAGTGGTTGAAATTTTGTCAAGTGTATATTCATATTTGTTGATAATTCGATGTTTTGTAATACCGACAGGTGGTTCATGGCCATTGTGGCTTGAGTCAAAACTGCCGTTCAATGTTTACATTCCAAGTTGTTGGGTAACAATAGGTAATGTTTCCATTTTTTTAATCCGTTCAATGTTTACATTCCAACTTGACTTTTGCTTTTCATGTTTGGGCTTTAAGTAAATTATGTACCTTGAAAAATCAATACTTGATGAAACACATGTTTGGGCTTTAAGTAAATTATGTACCTTGAAAAATTAATACTAGAAGTAGCTGCAGTGGCTCCAACCAGTTCTGTTTTAGCTAAAGCCACTGGCTCAAACCGCACTCCGATGGCTAGACATGGGTTTGGCACCAAAGGCAAGAGTATTTCTTTACTGACTAACCATTTCAATGTGAAATTTAGCAGCAGCAGTGATCACTTTTATCAATACAATGTATCTCCCTTTTAAATACTTTATATTATCTTTTGCATTTAGCTTTTTTATGTATCATTGTGCCTAATATTTGGTTAATGGACAAAAGTATGTTGTTTCATTGATATGTGCTTAATTATGAAAGTTTAGTTTGCATTGTATCTTATTTTAAACTGTTTATTCCTTCATTCTAAAAGAGATAAAGTCAACTTTTGACATTTTAGTGTTAAAGAAGTCAATTCTGACTAAATAGTCAAATAAGGTGCTGATGCTGTATGGTGTTTCAGGTGGATTTCTTCTATGAGGATGGGAGTCCTGCTGAGGCAAAAGGGGTTGGTCGAAAAGTACTAGATATGGTCCAAAATATGTATAAATCTGAGATAGGTGGTAAAGGGTTTGCATATGATGGTGAAAAGACTTTGTTTACACTTGGCCCGTTTCCAGGAACTTCTCTCGAGTTCCGAGTATTGTTGGAGAATCTGTCATCAAATAGGTAGACGACGCTTACTAATTACGTCTGGTTTGACCCGTTTAAGAGTTATGTATTTACTGAGAAGTGTGTGTTGTTTGTTTAGAACTGTAAGAGGTGGCAGCCCAAATGGAGAGGGAACCAAGCGATCAAGGCGTCAATCTCAATCAAAGTCATATACTGTGAAGATAAGATATTCTACAAAAATCCCGATTCAAGTAATCTTTAATGCACTTCAAGGGAAAGATTCTGAGCAATTTAGTGAAGCAGTAAGGGTTCTGGATGTTCTTCTAAGGCAACATGCTGCAAAACAGTAAGTCCTTTGCATATGAAAACATGTTTTTTCAGGCATTTTTTTTTTATCTTCAATAAACTTAATCATGTTATATTTGTGGTATATGTGCAGAGGTTGTCTTCTCGTTCGGCAGTGTTTCTTTCACAACGATCCAAGAAACTTCGTAAGCCTTGGGGGTGGGGTTGTGGGTTGCAGGGGATTTCATTCCAGTTTTCGGGCCACTCAAGCTGGATTAACTTTGAATATGGGTATGGCTTAACGCTTAGTTATGAACCGTTGAAATTTTTATTTCATATTAACGAGACTTATCAGTTTTCCCTTCTCATTCATATATAGATGTTTCTACTACAATGATAGTCAGACCAGGGAAAGTCGCGGACTTCCTTCTTGAGAATCAAAATGTTCGAACCTTGAGGGAAGTCGACTGGATTAAGGTAATGAGCCTGTTTTATTTAGGGCGGAAAGCTATGTCCTTTTAATATGTTCGTAGGTTGGATTGATTTAAAAATGTCTTCTAATGTGCATATATTTTGTTGAACAGGCTAAAAGAACGCTGAGGGGCCTTCGTGTCAAGAGCTTCCCTACTAATCGTGAGCATAAGATTATTGGGCTGAGCGAAAGAATATGTGGAGAACAAAAGTATGTCTTTGTCAGTCTCATACTCTCATTTGAAAGATAGATATTAAAGAAAGTTATTTGGTCTGAACAATAGAATCATAACTTGCAGATTTATGATGAACCAAAACACTGGCAACGGCACAGATAATTCAATCGAGATAACAGTCTATGAATATTTTGCCAATTGTCATCATATTGAAGCTAAAGACTCTTATGATTACCCATGCCTAGACGTTGGGAAGCCAAAGCGACCTGTTTACATCCCACTTGAGGTAGCATTTTATACTACTTGTTAACAATTATCACACACATGCTCTATAAATCCATTTGACCTTCCTTTTATGTTGTTTACAGCTGTGCGAATTGATATCCCTACAAAGATATACCAAGGCGTTGTCAAGTTTACAAAGAGCTTCACTTGTTGAGCAATCTAGACAGAAGCCTCAAGAAAGGATGAAAGCCTTGACGGATGTAAGCTTTTCTTATAATATTTTGGCACGATGTTGCAAATTAATAATAACAATGGAGTATAACTTTCTTTACAATCATTTCAGGCATTGAGGAAAAGTAACTACCATGCTGATCCACTTATTAACTCAACCGGTATCACAATCAGCACAGCATTCACTGAAGTTGAGGGTCGCGTTTTGGAAGCCCCAAAGGTGATTGAACATTGATTTACAAATTCTCCATTCTGAGTATAGCTCGTTTTTAATTTATGTATGTTTTGCAATCATTACAGTTAAAGGTTGGAAGCGGAAGAGACTTTTTTCCTCGTGGTGGGCGATGGAACTTCAATGACAAGGTCATAAACTCTTCCTTTATGGTTATTTAGCGTTCTTAGTTTATAAAATTTTCGAGTGTTGATTGTTTTTACTGATATGTGGCTGCAGACACTTATTGAACCAACACGGGTCAAATGTTGGGCTATTGTCAACTTTTCTGCATGCTGCAACATTGGCGCTCTAAGCAGAGATCTAGTCAGGTGCTGTCGCACAAAAGGGATGGTGAGTTAACTAGTTTTCTTTGCATCTATTTTCCGACGTCTTTGCTCTAATAAGCGACTAATCAAACTTTGTTAACTGATACTTGTAGGATCTTGATGACCCATATGAAATAATCGAAGAGAGTCCTCAGTTTAGGCGCGCTTCTGCCCCTGATCGTGTAGACAAGATGTTTGAAGCGATAAGAAAAGCACTTCCAGGCCCACCTTTGTTTCTTCTGTGCATTCTCCCTGAACGAAAGAATTCAGACATTTATGGTTATTACCTCTCTTGATCTTTCACTGTATGAACAAACTGCTTCTTTATTAAAGTTAATCTAAACTTTGCTACGATGATAGGTCCATGGAAGAGAAAATGTCTAGTAGACTTTGGAATCGTCACACAGTGCATGGCGCCCACTGCTAGGATCAATGACCAGTATTTGACAAACTTGCTTCTAAAGATCAATGCCAAGGTCTTTAATCACAACACAATTATTGTTTTTTATATTCTTACAATGTTTTCTAGAATTCATATATAAGTTATGTTAGTTTGATTTCAGATGGGTGGAATAAACTCTATGCTATCCCTCGAGCATTTGCGGTCTATACCATTGGTATCAGAGATTCCAACCATAATCTTTGGAATGGACGTGTCCCATGGTGCTGCTGGCCGTTCTGATGTTCCTTCAGTTGCAGCTGTATGTTACTATGTTCCATCTGAGATTCTTAATCCTTTGTCAACAAATCTAAAGTTCTGACTATATAGCAATATACTTATTTTAAATAATATTTAGGTTGTTAGCTCGAGAAAATGGCCATGCATTTCTCGCTATAGGGCATCTGTTCGTACACAGTCTTCAAGAGTTGAGATGATTGATGGTCTATTTAAACCTCTTCCCGCAACGAAAGAGGCTCCAAAGAAAGATGAAGGAATGATCAGGTAATTTTTATACTTCAGTTTGAAAAATTATTTGTACTGAAGTAGTGAAGTCATTTGTTACAAAGTTTTGATACTTTTTTGATCAGGGAACTTCTGGAGGACTTCTACCAAAGTACCCCTAAGTTGAAGCCGCAAAATATTATTATTTTTAGGGATGGGGTAGGCGAGTCACAGTTCAATCAGGTGCTCAATATCGAGCTTGAGGCAATAATGCAGGTTTGCAAGCTTAATTTTATCATTACAAGTTATATTCGTTTGTTACAACCAATTGGATGAAAATATTGCATCTGCAATGCAGGCATGCAAGTTTTTAGAAGAAAATTGGGATCCAAAGTTCACGGTGATCGTGGCACAGAAAATTCATCACACGAAGTTTTTTCAATCCAACTCGCCCTTAAATGTTCCACCAGGTTGCTAATCCTTGATAAATGATAACGGCATGTTTTGGAGTAACTGAAAGTCTGAAACGAATGAGAACTGAGATGTTTTCTTTCTCTGTGTTTCAGGAACAATTATTGATAGTAAAGTTTGTCACCCGAAGAACAATGACTTTTACTTGTGTGCTCAAAATGGACCGATTGTAAGTGTTATCAGAATGTCTATACTTTTCTCCGGGACTAAAAACATAATGACTCAGTTATATATTGTTTTTTAGGGAACCACACGACCGACCCATTACCAAGTACTTCTAGATCAGATTGGTTTTTCTGCAGATCAGTTGCAAGAGCTTGTTCATTCGCTGTCCTATGTGTAAGTCATTTAGTTTTAAGTTGTGAGATCATTATTTAACTGCTACAAAAATGATTAGTGATAGATTTGTTTCGTTGATTATGCAGATACCAAAGGAGCACATCTGCCATTTCTGTAGGTAAATATGCTACTACACTTCTTGCATAACTTTAGTGTATCCTTAATTTTTTAGGCTTAAAACCTCGTAGTTCAAGAAAAACGCTACTAGTTTCGTTACAGTTTTATCTTTATAAGGATATAGGTAAATATTACAAATCTAAGTAATGTTGCTATCTGCATTATATGTGCAGTTGCTCCGGTTTGCTATGCTCATTTAGCAGCAGGGCAGATGGCTCAGTTCATTAAGTTTGATGACATGGCGGATGCTACATCGAGCCATAGTGGTGGTTCTGGTCCTGTTGGTGGTTTTCCCCAAATGCCTGAGCTCAAGGAATCCGTGCGTAATTCTATGTTCTTTTGTTAAACACGTGACATTCGTTGATTGTTCCCACGAAAAACTTGTAATGTGCATAGTAAGGTGAAAAATAGATGGCATTCGGAATACTAAGTCAAATCATTTTGCTTTAAGCAGCCTAGCTAGTTCCGACTACTTTGTATAGCCTTAGGAAGAAATAGTAAAAGAATGAGTGTTTACTAGTTGATTCTTTTTGCCCAAATATGATGTAAAGATATCTTATTGTGTGGTATTCTGATGCTTGATTGTTAATTAGATTTAAACTACAGTTTTATAGCCTACAACTAACAAGAAAATTCCCTTTCACATTTCATTTCACACCGCAGTCCAACCAGAGAACGTGCTGCTCCGGTTCAAATGACATTAAACCCGGTCGGAGAATTTTTTTTTAACGGCCAACAAATATAGTTAATTAGTCACCTACACTAGCAATGAAGGCAGAAAGTAATCCCATGTTAAGCAATAAAGTAAAAGTCAAAGATTTGTAGTCTTGTGATTTGAGCTCACTGCCATGTTTCTGCATATCATCCATTTTTGTGCAAAGTTGCTTTAGAGTTAACTTGGTTCGACTATTTTTTTCCTCAAATATATAGTAATAGTTTATAGGGTTATTTTTTATAATTTTTTCATCCAAATAATTGAAGGTCTAAAAATTCAACAAAATTCATTGTGAAGCTCTAGCTATAACATACTTGGAAAATATATCAAATTTGAGAATTTGTGAATTCAATAGCAAGAGTGGATATGTCAATAAATACCTATACTCAAGCTAGTTATAATTAATCAATGAGTCAATAGTGCTAACATATGTCAATAAATACTTTGATTTAATTCTTCGTCCACTTAACTATAACTAGAGTATATATCATCATTACGTACACCCTTAACTATTACCAATTTTTACTCTTTTGTGCCCGATCATCTTCATATCAAACAATCTTACCTAGCTAGAACCATAATTATTTGTAACTTTTCCTTTCGAATTTCTAGATTAACTCGATAGATAGAAATGGCAAGGGGTGAACGGATCAATAGTAAGCGATATTGGATAGTTTAAGACGAATGCAAAAAAGTTAATATTCGAGAATAATTTTTGAATCCGACTAGATATATTTTCATTATTAAGTCGTCACAAATGTCGTCCCTAAAACTATGACGAGAATTTATTTTTTTGCAGGGAAAAGGAAAAAAAAAATAAAAATAAATATATCTTGAGACGACATTTGCGACGACCATAAACGTCATATAAAATTTTTCAATTTTTGTCTGGAAAAAAAAATCAAAAAGAAAAGACGAAATTGTATTGGGACGCCGTTTGTGACGACAAAGTCGTCCCCAAAACTTTGTTTCGACTTTTTTAGTCAAACCGTTGAATTTTTTGTCGTTTAACGGGCTTTTGGGGACGACTTTTGTGTCGTCCCTAAAGCCTTCGTCGTGAAAAGCTAACTTTCTTGTAGTGATTGTTAACAGGGTGGATGTCATGACTCATGAGCGTGCTAGGTTGCAAGATATGTCAGGGAGGCCTCATGTTGATTTTTTTTTAAACAACCACTCGATATTCGACATTAAGGGACACTTTACCGTAAGGGCGGATGTAAGTATAAATTAAAGGGGGGTACTGCCCCCTATGTTCCCCAAGTTAGTGTTTTTTTATATTAAAAACCATAAGCTTTTAGCTATTTAGTAGGAATGCCCTCGCTTTAAGTTTTGTGTGCCCTCAATTAAATCAGTCTTTACACAATTTAACAAGCTTTTACATAGAGTAGTTATTGCTATGGACTTCCTTTTGTACGTCGAATGATAATTTGTTGTATATTGGCTCTACTTAATGTGTTTTTTACTAATAACATCGTAATAATTAGCTATTTTCTATTATGTTTATTGCATTTTTTCAATGTAGTTGCTTTGCGCTTCTTTTTCCTCGCTATTAACAATTGTCAAGCTCATACGATGTCGGTCTATATATACCATTTGGCGTCACGATTTTTCTTTTGCCCCCATTATATCAAATTTCTACATTCGCCACTGCCTCACCGTATAATGGTGAAGTCATGCGCGTACTCTAGACTACGAGAGGTAGACTATAAGCCGTTACAAGTGATTAAAAGGAAAAACCTCCAGAACATGTCACTCCATAGAGTCGAACCCATAAACACGGGTCTTGAATTGGTTCTCTAGTCGTGGTAAAACTTGGGTGATAACATTTATCGATAAAATTTAATTCGCCCAAATTTCTTACTTTCTTTTTACATGATTGTGCAAATTAAAAGGATTAATAGTTTGATGATAACATTTGTCTGATAACATATATAATTTGTAGAGTATTTTTTAAGGTATCATTTATATATATGACATATATATGCCTTGGCTAATTTATTCATGAGTAACATTAATTTTGGCCACCCGTTCAATTATTAGCGTATGTAGCTCCGTCAAATCGTACATGATGACATCATCAAACATGCATTTAACTTTATCTCTATATATGATACATGTATATATATTTAATAATTAGTTTATCGATGTTTCGAAGTTGAGAACCAAACAATGACATAAACAGAAATTGATCCAATGAAGAAACATAAAGACATACATTTCAAAATTTCATTCACAACAGGTTTCTTTATAAATGAAAAGGAAGATATTCAAAAATTTCAATAGAAGTCAAATTCTGTGTAAATTTGTAAGTATTGGGAATTGTCGATATTCAAAATTCTTATTCGGTGAAAAAGGAGTTAACATGCAAGCTCTGACCTAGCAACTATATTTAGGAAAAGTTGCTTTACAATTTGGTTGCTTTAACCAGGCAGCTGTTTTTCCCAAAATGGTAATGTGTAATAGTAGTGTTACATATATTTATTCATATGTATATGTAAATAGTCAAAAATATGTATAGACAAAGTTAATGGGTGATATAACTTATTAAGTTATATACTTTGATTTTGATAGTTCACATTTGAATGATTTATATATAATAAAGTTTATCTACAAAAAATCATTTGTTAAAAACATGTAAAACTACATATAATTTTGATATTTATATATGAATGACAAATATGAATACAAATTCAGTCGCATGCAGAGACGGAGTCAGCTCCATCTTGATTGAATGCAAAATTTTTTTATGGTATGTTTGAATTTTAACCTTTAAAAAAAAAATCAAAACAGAAAATATTTAGGTGATAATGATAAAAAGATGAAGAAAATGATGATGACTGAGATCGAAACCGAAAAACTGATCCGATTTTGTCGGATTTTCATTGGAGCCGATGATTTTCCTTAAGGTTGAATCTGATATTTAGAGTTAAGATACCAAAATCATCCCTTTCATTAACCAGATTTGGTGTAGATCTTCAATTGAACTTTAAAAAAGGAATGAAATTGAATGATGGTGTATGTATTTGTGTGAGAAGATATAGTAGTATATGTTTATTTGATCTGACCAAAGAGGAACTGAAAGAAACGGTGTTCTAAATGACTGATAATATATGCATATGTATGTATGTTATGGATATGTGAAATATATGAGTTTTTTTTTATATAAAAATAATATAGCTTTATAGGTTTGCCTTTTCAATGTAAAAAAGTTAGTGTGATCAATTTGTAGCTGGGCTTTGGAAGTTGAAACTAGTGTTTTGATTTATAGGAACATTTTCATCTACACGATGGTTATATTATTTTTATTACTCCGTATTAGTTATATAAAAGAAGTGAGAGCCAGTTAACATAATTGTATAAGATAGATTGGATTTATTTATTTTTTCCTAGTAAATAGTATGATATACGGATTTTTTTTGCCCCCTCATCGAAAAATTTCTGGCTCCGTCCCTGGTCGCATGAATGTTAGCAAAATGTTAATTTTAATTTTTAAGGTATGCAATTTTTCTATCTCTATGATACAAACTTTTATGTGTGTTTATATAAGAATATGTAAATACTTTAGCTTGAACAGTACGTACGTGCTGCTTGCTGTTAAATGAGACAAATTTTATTTATGGTGGCACCATGCATGCTCTATGTATATGAAACAGAATTTCTGCAAAGTAATTCTTCAGCTGGCTCGACACAAAAGTGTGTTTCATGAACGTACATATATATATGACCCACGCCAAAGTACCATATATATAACCGATTCCATTGTACTGTATTTGTATAAACATGTATATGTATATGCACTCGATCAATTAATATTGTTCAAATTTAATAAATTATTATATACTAATAATTATATAGTTGGTAGCATAAATACATAGACCAAAAGTCCAAAACTATATGTTACTCGTATTAATTAGGTATCAAGAATATTAGGCCACATCGATCGATCTAAAAAATGAGAATGTGTTCGTACCGTCACCGTGTTGAATTCAAGACAATTAATGATGCATAGTAGTTATGATGCAAAATCTTTATCATCATTTAATAAGTGATCATAAATGCCATTTCAAAAAATTAAGAACCCAAGTCATAAGTCAATACTCAGGGTGGGGGGAGGGCTTCCTCCTCTCCCCTCCCCGATTTTTTTTCTCCTCCCCTCCCCTCTCCTAATGCTAGGAGTACCTCGCTACCTCTCCCCTCCCCTCCCCTCCTCACCCTATCCATTTATTTAAGAATTTAATAA
>JANDBE010000045.1:20777306-20794632 GCA_024320915.1 Erigeron philadelphicus | reverse complement strand
GGTACGGGCTCCGCCCTAAAATGCTAAAAAAAGTTGTAGTTACACATGTGTAACTCTCGCCGGAGATGGTCGCCGTCTCCGGAGGATCATGGTGGTGGTCGGAAATTATCATGGTGGTGGTGGTCGGAGATGGAATGAAGAATGAAGGAGAAAGAGGAAATATCTTGTACTTTTTGTGCTTTTTCAAACCTTTGTACTAAAAATAACTTTCCTCTTATTATATATATATATATATATATATATAGTAGCAGTTAAGGAAGAAACAAAAATAAAATAAATTTAGTTGACTATAAAATAGTCATTAAGGAAGAACAAAAGAAAATTATTTTGATTTGAATACTAGCCGTTAGAGAAGAAACAAAAATAAAATTAATTGACTAACAATTAAACCGTTAAGGAAAAAACAAAAAAAAATTATTTTGATTTGAATCCTAGCCATTAAGGAAGAAACAAAAATAAAATAAAATTAGTTGACTAAAAAAATAACCGTTGAGAAAGAAACAAAAAAACAATTATTTTGATTTGAATAGTAGCCGTTAAGGAAGAAACAAAAATAACATAAAATTAATTGATTAACAAACAGCCGTTACATGCCACTTTTTTTTGTTTCACGTGATTGTTCCCATCACTCAAAACCGGCTACATAACAATAGCGGTGTGCAAGTGAATGTTCCCACCATTCACTATCGTAAACAATTGTCGATGCCATTATCCATATTTCATGACACACAAATAAAAAGAAAAATAACTAGATGGATCCCGATCTCATATATTATTTGATATGCACTAAGCCCCAGTCAGATTAGTATCTCAATTATGGGAGCTGATAATCGTACCAAACCTTTTGATCCATTTACCATAATATACAAGGAGTACAACATACTGTATAAGTATTCACTGCACAGATGTGGTAAAATAATTAAAAACATTGGTACGAATATCAATTCCCCTCAATTATCCTTTAATTTTTATTCATCTAGACACATCAAATACACATTGTGTTTTCCTTGCACAATATATTCGTATGAAATCGCAAGCGTGGGCTCCACGCTCCAAAAATATATAGAAAGGAACCAACAAAACAGGAATATCAAAAAAGAAAACTATAGTGGACACGTGTCAACGTCTAATTAGCACGATCATATGAATTTATAGTACATAAACACTGCAAAATATACCAGCTTCCTCCCAGCTACACGTTCTCTCTCTATACACAGAATTTTGTCCTTACATATACACACACCCACATTACATATATCTATATCTATATATAATCACACCATTCCTTCACCCTCTCACCATTACTTACATATACACCCACATACATTACATATATCTATATCTATAAATTATCACACCATATCCATCACATTCTCACACACTTTCTTCACCTTCTTTCTTTTCTCACTCTGCAGCTTATTTTCTCTCTTTTTTTCAAGGTTAAATTATTTCCTTTTTTTCCTTTACTTTTTTATTCCGAAACATATATACATACACTATAGATATATATTATCTGTGTGTATATACATACATCAACATTTGTTAAATTAAATCTGCTTACATTATTTTTTCTGTGTATTCTTGTTCATCTTTTTTTATAAGTAAGATATTACTACAGAAATATTAATCTTCTTTTATTGTTTTTGTATCTACATTATAGATTTTTTTTTCTTCTGGATTTTATATATATAAAAAAGTAGATTCAAAGAAAAAACGTGAAAATTTGAAAATATTTACGTTTTTCGTTGAAAGAGGTTTTTGATTTTGTGTATAGAACTGTATGTGTGTGTGTGTGTTTTTGTATATATGTACATGTACGTATAGTTTTATTTCCAGATTTTATATGTGTATGTATATATATATGTATAGTTTCATATATATATGTTATTTCTTGAAAAATCAAGAAGGGTAAACTTTTTTTCATGAAGGTTAACCTGTTTTTTTTTTGTATTTATTTTTATATAGTGTGTGTGTGTTTTGTTTATTTTAGAACGACAAAAAAAAATAAATAAACGATGTATGTGTAGTTGTTATTTTTGATTTCCATATATATAATATATATATAATATGTAGTTGTTACTTTTTTTCATATATATGTGTGTGTGTGTGTGTTTCGTAGATGTTATTTTTTTGTATATCATAAGAATATATTTTTGATTTTCTATATGTAGATGAACATATATATCTAGCTATATCTATCTATATATGTGTAGTTATATGATGTATACATGGAGGAATCTGCTTTACATTTATATAGTACGAATGTGTCTTTTTTGATTTTTTTACAAAAATATTACTGAGTACAAATTATTTTTCTGATGGTGATTCAACAAATGAAAACCCCCTTTTTTTGTTTGTTTCATCACTTGATTAAATCTGTATTTTGTCTTGTAAAAAAACCAAAAATCTGTAAGAAAAAGGTTGGAAATCTTACTTTTTACAACCATATTTTGTTCTTATAAAAAAATATTTTACTTTAGACCCTATATATTTCCTGATTTTACTTGTTTTTTTAATTCCAACAAATTTCAGTAACTTTGAAATTTAAAAGACTTTTGATATCTGTATTTTTTTAAATTTTGTTAAAGTTAATAATCAAATTAAATGATATACCTATTATTATTTATATATAGTTGTATGTGACATGTTTTAGTAAGTTCCTTAACATGTGGTATTTAATGTTGTATACTATTATTAGAACATATTTTGAAAATTTTGTAATAAATAGCTCTAAAGACTATATATGATTTTCAACCTTTTGTGGTTTACTTACCTTATTTGTGTAAATCTATAGTTAACCACATGATATATATATATATATTAATATATAGTTGTATGTGACATGTTTTAGTAATTTCCTTTACATGTAGTATTTATTGTTGTGTGCTATTTCGAACATATTTTTTTTTAAAATTGTTACAAAATAGCTCTAAAGATTATATATGATTTTCAACCTTTTGTGGCTTATTTACCTTATTTGTTAAATTTATAGTTGTATGTGACATTTTAGTAAGTTCCTTTCATGTGTTATCTATTTTTGAAAAAAAATTTAAATTTAATTCTAAAGATTATATATGATTTTCAGCCTTTTGTGGCTTATTTACGTTATTTGTTAAATTTATAGTTGTATGTGACATGTTTTAGTAAGTTCCTTTCATGTGTTATCTATTTTTAAAAATAGTTCTAAGACTATATATGATTATCAACTTTAATGTGGTTTATATATGTTATTTGTGTAAATTTATACTTAACTAGTATATATAATGTGGTTAATAAACACTCAATTAAGTTTATAAGAAGTAAAGTATAGTAAGTGTAGATATATGCGTTTTACTCATTATATGCTTTTTAAGATTATTATGTAAATGTATGTGTTACTTATGCATGTCTTAACTGCTTGAACAGAAACCCAAAAATGAGTGAGCCTGAAGAAGTCTTGCCACCACCTCCACCGGTGATTCCACCGAATTTTGTCCCGTCAAAGGCCCACGGCCCAAGCCGAGCTCTGATGGCTAGACGTTCTTTCGGCACCAAAGGGCAGAGGATCTCTTTGCTGACTAACCACTTCGGCGTCAAACTGAACAGCACGACCGACTACTTCTATCAGTACAGTGTAAGCATATATCCCTTTTACTCTAGTCAAATAAGTTATACAGTAGTAATTCAACTTGAAATTGATAACAGTTTTAAGCTCATTGATATATGTTGATTACAGTTATATGTGCTTGTAATGTGTTGTATGTTGTTTTAAGCTCTCTTTTCGTATGTGTGCAAAGTCGACTATTGAGTGTTCAAGTACTGAATGTTAAAATTGATGTGGATATGATTGTGCTTATAAACTCATTATGCAGATTTTTAGATGGCCACATATAATTGCACAAAAAGTAAATTTAGTACTGAATGGGAAATTTTGGACTCAAAAACAAAAAAAGGTGTTTAAGAGTTAAAATTGAGAAATCGGTATGTGCTTGTAATGTGTTATATGGTGTTTTGAGCTCTCTTTTCGTGTACAAAGTCCGTATTTGATATTTTGAGTTTGAAGTAAATAAGTGATGAAGCTGATTAGGATTTGTGCTTATTATGCGAAATCATATGTAGCTACATATAATTGCAAACAAAGTAAATTAATAGTAATGAATGGGAAAACTTTGGACTCAAAAACAGAAATGTGTTTATCTTCAAGAGTCAAAAATTGAGTATTTGGTATGTGCTTGTGATGTGTAATATGGTGTTTTAAGCTCTCTTTTCGTATACAACGATGGTATTTTGATTTTTTTGAGTGTGAAGTAAATAAGTGTCGAAGCTGATTCGGATTGTGCTTATTATGCAGAAACATATGTAGCTACATGCCTACATATACAAAGAAATTATATTAGTACTGAATGTTGTGAGCCATCTTTTGCTAATTCTACTTTGGAGTGTCAAGCTAGTTATTACTGAATGTCAAGTTGATAGGAGTGCATACAGATATGTAGTTAGACATTTTTTGATTACAGCTATACTCATTGTACACGCCAAACTTTAAACTAAAAAATATGATATGTGCTTATATTGTAAAAACTGATTAGACTTGTGCTCATTATGCTAAAACTTATGTGCTTATAATATGATACGTGCTAAAACTTGTGCTTATAATTGTACACAATGGCATAAAGTATTATTCAATGCTTAAAAGAAGATCTGTTAAACTTTAGAATTAAACAGTGGAGTATCTGATATGTGCTTATGTACATATATTGCATGGTGTTCAGACATCAGAACTCAGTTTTGCTATACAAATTTTCCTGTTGACTTTTGAGAGTCAAGTAAATTATTATTGATAATCAAATTTTACTGTTATGTAGAAATTAGCTACATCTAAATGTAAAAAATGACATTATAATGTTAACGTTTTACATCTAAGAAGACTATGGAAGTCTAAATCGAATTTGTTGTTAAAGAAATTTGGATCTCAATCCCTGAAGTCAATTGCTGCTATGGTTGTTGGTGTTTCAGGTTGCATTGTCTTATGAAGATGGGAATACAGTCGAGGCAAAAGGTGTGGGGCGAAGAGTCCTGGACATGGTACATACTCTGTACAAAAGTGAGATGGGTGGTAAAGGTTTTGCGTACGATGGTGAAAAGACTTTGTTTACTGTCGGCCCTTTGCCTGGGACTAAGCTTGAGTTCCCTGTTCTGCTGGAAAACCTGTCGTCCAACAGGTAGACAGTGTTTAGTGTTGATGCCTTTTCCTTATTACATTTGAACTATTCCTCCTTTATATTCTAGAAGACATCGCATTGATGTTAGAATCTTGTAATCCATAAATACATTTTTTTGTGTAGAACTGTTCGAGGAGGCGGCTTGGATGAAGGTGACACAAAGAGGTCAAGGCGCCCACCCCAATCTAAGTCTTACATAGTGAAGATCAACTATGCTACGAAGATACCTATTCAGGCAATCTTCGATGCATTACGCGGAAGAGAATCAGACCAATTCAACGAAGCTGTCCGCGTGTTGGATGTCCTTCTTCGGCAACACGCAGCCAAACAGTAAACATTCAACCCTAAGATAATTTTGGTTTACGATACTTTTATTCATAAACCTTCAATCATGTTTGTTTTGTGTGTTTGCAGAGGATGTCTGATAGTTAGACAGTGTTTCTTTCACAATGATCCAAGAAACTCCATCAGTATCGGAGGTGGGGTAGTGGGCTGCCGGGGGTTTCACTCCAGTTTTCGGGCCACCCAAGCTGGTTTGAGTTTGAATATGGGTAATCTCAAAACTCAGTTACATATTTACATACTCAATTTCTGAAACTGCCAAAGCAAAGGTTACTGATTAAGTCTATAAGTTCTGATTAATCATGGCTTTTGATTCATTTGCAGATGTGTCAACCACAATGATTGTAAGGCCCGGAAAAGTCGTGGACTTCCTTCTGGAGAATCAGAACGTTCGTAACATGAGGGACATTGACTGGATAAAAGTAACAAGTTATATTCATTTAAGATTTTCAGAAGATCCTGCTAGTTGCAAATGTTAAAACTTTGTTTCTTTTTTTCTTGTTGATAGGCTAAAAAGCTATTGAAGAATCTTCGAATCAAAACATTCCCGTCAAACATCGAACGCAAGATCATTGGTTTAAGTGATAAAAGTTGCCGCGAACAGAAGTGGGTTTTGTTTATTGTTAAAATATGAAATATAATGGTTAAACAAAAAATCTTATGTTGCACTTTTGTTAGGTTCTTGATGAAGGAAAAAACAGGAGACAGCCCAGGTGAGCCCATTGAGATTACCGTCTATGAATACTATGCGAAGTATCGTAGTCTGGGTCTCAAAGAATCTCTAGATTACCCGTGTCTAGATGTTGGCAAGCCCAAAAAACCAGTGTACATTCCCCTAGAGGTAATCCATCACATTTTGTTATCATTGATCACTGATCATTCACCGTTCCAATTCTAACTCACCGGTCCTTTGTTGCTGAATACAGCTTTGTGAGTTAATGCCTCTGCAGCGATACACAAAATCACTTTCTAACCTGCAAAGAGCTTCGCTTGTTGAGAAGTCCAGGCAGAAGCCACAAGATAGGATGAGAGCTTTGATGGATGTAAGCTCCCTTTATAACATTGCAACATCATGATGCAGATGAAGTATAGTAAATGGCACATAACATTATTAATTTGTCTTTTCAGGCATTGGGTCAAAGTAACTACAATGCAGATGCACTTATAAAATCAACTGGTATCACAATATGTTCTAACTTTACTCAAGTAGATGGTCGGGTGTTGGAACCACCAAAGGTATACATCAGTTTATAAACTTTTCTTTGTTTGCACAATATGTTTCTTAACTGTGCTTTCTATGTATTCATCGCAGTTAAAATTTGGGAATGGAGGAGACTTGCTTCCACGTGGTGGGCGTTGGAACTTTAACAACAAGGTCTCAAGCTTACATTTTACAAGTATTTAGTGTTTTCTAATGACTAACATTTTTAAGTGTTGGATATCACTGTTTTAACATTCTGATGCAGACCCTGCTTGAACCAACAAAGATCACCTGCTGGGCAATAGTCAACTTTTCTGCACGCTGTGACATCAATGGTCTTCGCAGAGATCTTCTGAGATGTTCAAATGCTAAGGGGATGGTAATTTAACTTTAATACTGCATCTCTTGTGTATTCCTATAACACTACATTTGAATGTAAAGCACAAATGTATGGGGTGATTTGTGCAGAGAGTCAGTGAACCATTTTCTGTTATTGAAGAGGATCATCAGGCAAGACGCAATCCTGCTCCCATTCGAGTGGATATGATGTTTGAGGCTATTAAACGAACACTTCCTGGGCCACCTCTGTTTCTTCTATGCATCCTCCCAGAGAGGAAAAACTCAGACATATATGGTACTTTTCCCTTTCCTTGATATTTCAATACTTGAAAACATTGTTTTAATATAATAACTCTAAAACTCTTCATGTCGATAGGACCATGTTATTTTCCCTTTCCTTGATATTTCAAGACATGAAATGCTGTTTTTATACTATAATAACTCTAAAATTCTTTATGTCGATAGGACCATGGAAAAGAAAGTGCTTGGTAGATTTTGGGATTGTGACACAGTGCTGTGCACCAGGAAGAATCAATGATCAGTATATAACAAACTTGCTTTTGAAGATAAACTCAAAGGTCTACATTTCGAGTTACCTCAGTTCCATATTCATGTTTTTGTTTCTGAAACTTAATTTTGATGAGTTTTGGTATGATTTTAGATGGGTGGTATAAACTCGCTTCTATCAGTTGAACATCTCCATTCCATACCACTAGTCTCCAAGATCCCAACTGTCATTTTGGGGATGGATGTTTCTCATGGTTCCCCAGGCCGTTCAGATGTGCCTTCAATTGCTGCTGTATGTTTTGTTTTAGATTATTTAAACCCCGGCGATAACCTTAATTTGTACCATACTTATAATTCTATTTTGAAATGTGCAGGTAGTAAGCTCTAGACAATGGCCTTATATTTCCCGCTACAGGGCATCTGTAAGAGCACAATCTGCTCGAGTTGAAATGATTGACGGGCTATTCCAACCTGTGTCACCGGGGAAAGATGAGGGCATGATAAGGTCTGATTTAGCTATAAACTTTGCAAAATTTTCCGATATTCGGTTATAATCAATAGTGACAAAGCTGTGACATATTTGTGATCTCAGGGAACTGCTGGAAGACTTTTATGAAAGTACCCCTAAGCTGAAACCGAAACATATAATCATCTTTAGGGATGGTGTAAGCGAGTCCCAGTTTAGCCAAGTTCTCAACAATGAGTTAGAACAGATCATTCAGGTTAGATAGCTTAACATTTGAAATGAAAAGTACATTTGTTTGGTAAAAGTAACTGAAACAAAATGTTGCTGAATGTAGGCATGCAGGTATCTAGATGAGACATGGGATCCAAAGTTTATGTTGATTGTGGCACAGAAAACTCACCACACAAAGTTCTTCCAACCTAGCTCTGATGCAAACGTACCACCAGGTATATTTCTGATTCTTAGAAATAGTAGGATTTGGAATAATAACCAACTGAAACTTATTTGGTTCTTATGTTTCAGGTACCATCATTGACAACAAAATTTGCCATCCAAAGAACAATGATTTTTATCTCTGTGCTCAAAATGGACCTATTGTGAGTATTAATACAGAATTTATCTTTTATACATATGTTTGATAACAAAATCATGCCTGAACTATATGTTGATGTGTAGGGGACCACTCGACCTACACACTACCATGTTCTTTTGGATCAGATTGGATTCTCTTCTGATGATTTGCACGAACTTGTTCATTCATTGTCATATGTGTAAGTTGATTTCTAGCCAAGAGACTTTGAACTCGGAATTGTAAACTGTTAACATGGAAAATAGTTAACTAGCAACTGATTAGTAAACAATGGATAATTCAGGTACCAAAGGAGCACGACTGCCATATCAGTAGGTAATATTGCTACACGTTTTTCCATAATCAACCTATGACGTATAGACTATATCTCAGGATCATTCATTAATAACTCAGTATCATTAATATAAAGTTCTATTCTAATATATATGCAGTTGCACCCATCTGCTACGCCCATTTGGCAGCAGCACAGATGTCTCAATTTGTTAAGTTTGAAGATATGTCGGATGCTGCATCTAGCCATAGTGGTGGTGCCGGTGGTAGTAGTTCTGGTGTTGGTGGGTTCACTCAGCTGCCTAAGCTCCACAAGAAGGTTTGCAGCTCGATGTTCTTTTGCTGAAAATCAAGCAGATTAGAAACTCCTCGTAAGATATTTGGTCTGGCATATTTTGTCTGAATATTATGTCAAACTTTTAGTGTTCAGTTTACATGTGATTAGTGCTCACTTTTTTGAATTCTGTCAAAACCAAGATTGAGCGTTGAAGGCTGGGATATTATGTTTTTGCTCTTTATTCTCTAATCTTAATTTGCATTTGGCGCATCTCTATATATTGCATGATGTGGTTCTTTAGATTTACTTTCAAGTTTATATCTTTAGTGAACACACACACACACACACACGTGCGTAACTTGTATTTTGACAACTATGTCGCTGTAAGAAATCTAATAGAGTTTTCAAAGTGAGTGGATGATCAAAAATGTATCAGTGAATACATCCTTTTCTGAAGCATCCCCTTTGTGGCTTTGTCACTATTCTTGGTTTAGATGTTCTTGTTATGCATGTTTTGAGATCATGTTAGGGGAATTATAACTTATAACTTCTGATCATTATCGTTATAAATGCCCTTTGATCTACAGTTGTTGCCAAAATTTTCTAAAAAGGCTTACACTGGTTTCCACTACTATATATAGGCAAATCTGGCATAGCCCGAGTTAGGTCCATGCCTTGTTCTAAAAAGCCCAGTCCTGATTAGGTTGAGTCCCCCATCCTACCCAGCCAAACTAGTCATTCACACTTAAGTATCGATTTGACATGTTTTAACTCTTGTATCACAATTGCATTTACATATATTAATTAAGTATTTCCCCAATTATTTGAAGTTTGTTCTTCAAAATCAATAGTTGACAGAGTATTTACAGATTGAGATAATAGTGGGAATAAACTTGTTCAAATCATGAGTTATTTATTTATAAGGTATTATGTTGTTTGCTTAAAGTGCTCTGAATATGGAAAATCATTCAATTCTATGCTAGTTGGCTAGTTGCTCTCTATGATTATTTCTAACAAGATTTACTTATCGTATCATTTATCAATACTAGTTTTGTGTTCCTTATACATCCTATGCGACTATGCGACAACAACAGTAATACCCAATTCCAGTCAAAGGCGG
Source organism: Erigeron philadelphicus (assembly GCA_024320915.1). Lineage (NCBI taxonomy): Eukaryota > Viridiplantae > Streptophyta > Magnoliopsida > Asterales > Asteraceae > Erigeron > Erigeron philadelphicus. The sequence continues at coordinate 20,784,320 of JANDBE010000045.1, read as the reverse complement.
GTTATGAGGAAATGACACACTAAAATCTTAAATTTGTCAACTAAATCTGGTTATCTATGCTCCTTTATTAAGAGTGCAGTCTATGAAAACTACTACTGTGTAGAGAAGCTTCATATAGAAATATTCAAGGGAGGCAAGATAACTATAAATCTATGTTCTGTATTGGGTTTTTTTTATCACTATTTTTCAAACAGTCAATTTGTATTTGTGTAGGGAAATATAAATCCTGAGTTATAGCTATTAGAGTAAAAATATATAATAAGAACTCGTATATAACTATGTTATTTTTGGAGGATAGTATCCATAACTTATATTGTATTATAGGGCTCGTTTAAGTTTTAGATTCGTGATCCTACTATAGTTTGGTGTTCGAATCTCGAGCTTGCTTATCAAACGAACTTCATGTTAAGCTTAAACTCGACTCGAATTCGTTTAAACTCAGCTCGATTCCAACTTTAAACAAGTCGAGTTCGAGTGACTCACGAGCCCAGTACCTTGGATCGTTTACACCCTATTTTTAGTATTGCTAGGTGACTTATAGAAAATGAACATCATATAACATGGTTTAGTTGGATTAAATACTTTAAAGTATTAGTTTTAATTCACTATGTAGACCTAAATGGACATAGTATAAGAAAAGCCCTAAAAACTTTGATGCCCGTTGGATAAAATGTGCTGGGCGTCCACCACTTCACCCGCCCCTAAGCCTTGTTTCGTCTACACATTACATTTTTCAATGATAAATATCGGGATGATTTTTTTTTATATATTTGTCGCAAGTGGTTTAATATATAGAGGAGAAAATAACCCTTTTACACATTCCCATTTCATCATTTGGAAAGATAAATGATAAAATGTTGACTTACAAGAACGTTTTATAAATGATACATATTGTATCATGTCGTAATTAGATGATTTACCATTAAGGTGTAATTTAGGTATTTTTGAGCTTGAAAATGTAAGGAAGTAATATAGATAGATTATAGATAATATTAATACAAACACAAATGAAACTGGCTTGTTGAAATCATTTTACCATAAGCACATAATATATTGAGTTTAATTAGTTAAAAAGCAAAGCAAAATTCCTTTGCTTTCTAAAATTAAGTGACAATAGATAATAAAATAAACCATATGGTAACTAAAATCAGATTTATTGATATGGTTATTTTATCTTATCATTCTCCGAAGACCAAATGTGGTATTTAGTTTTTGACGAGAACATGAACTCTTCAATGAGAACTCAATCTTTAGGCTATGCAATATATACGAGCGAATAAGCAACAACTAATGTGACATCTAGACCCGACGAGACCATGAACCCTTCATTTTTAACCCCACAAAAGCCTTGTCCTACGACCGGATTTTGTAAACAAAGAGGACAAACCGGAATAAACACGAACAAGACTTTATATATTTTTATTTGTTTAAATTTAATAATATTGTTAAACATAATTCTAATATTTTTTCTTTTGTATTCATAAACAAATACAAATACACTAACAAATAACCAGAAACATTTTGATACAATATTTAACATTACAAGATTTATGATCTAAAATAGTTATGTACATGTTTAAAATTCAAGAAAAAAAAAAATACTCTATATAAAAATAATACGGAGTAAAAGTAACCGTTACAAATCCGACCCTGATATACCCAAACCCGAAAAACTGAGCGGGGAAACATCTATACATACAATTCCAATATCTATATACACACAATTCATCATCATCATCAAATCAAACAATGGCGAGAACCAAACAAGCTGCTAATCGAAGTTGGGGCCATAAACGCCCTTCTACTTCTACTGGTATTTTCCCCTTTTTTTTATTTTTTTTATTTATTACTTTTCAAAACCCTAATTCATTTTTTACTTTCTTTTTATTGGAATTTTTACAGCTAAACCTTCTACTTCAACTAGTACGGTAATTACTCCCCTTTATATGTCTATTTTACTTTACATACATTTTTTCATTTTTCATTTTTTTAAAAAAATAAATATGTATATTTGTTTTTGAATTTTGGCAGCCAGGAAGGAGTGCGCGAAAGAATTCTGATGGTTAGTTTTTTTCTTCTTTTTTGTATATATTTAGATTTTGTGTTTTTTTTTTTTTTTTTGATGAAATGAAAATCAAGTGTTTATTTTGGGGAATGAAGGTACAGGAGTTAGGCAGAAGCCTCACCGATTTAAGCCAGGGACTCAGGCTCTTCGTGAGATTAGGCGTTTGCAGAAAAGCGTTGATCTTTTGATTCCGGCTGCTCCATTTATCCGAACTGTATCGCCTTTCCTTTTTTCCCTTTTTTTGTTTGTTATCTATGTACTACTTTTTTGTTTTGTTATATATCTTCTCTAATATCTATATGTATTACGTATTATATATGTATATCCTTCTTGATTAGGGGGAAATTAGTTGTTGAGTGTTTATGTTTACTTGTGATTAGAGTGATTTAATTTTGAAATGCGGATGGAAAACGTAATGTAGGATGGTAAAGATTGTGAGCACTTGATTGTACATTTCTTTATCTTTAATTGACCCGAACATCCAAAAGAGTGTGGAATACTACTGCTTATGTCAAATTCATTAATTCTTTGTTAAGTATTTTTATTCATCCGGTGTCAAATGATTTGTGGATAAACAAACGTTGATACGAGTCTAGAAACAACAGATTCGGAAAGAAATCTAGGATAAACTTCATAATTTGTATACTGCTACTTGATTTGGTCATATGATGGTTACTGGGATATATGGTCCAATAAATTTAGGATCTGTATTCACTAATGAGATTCTAAATTTTTAACTTTTGCTTCATGAGTTAGGATGTTGAGGGTTAAGCTGTGAATATTGTGATTTTGACATTTTGGCAACACCTTACCTATCTATCTTCCCTTACTTTCATAGCGTCGGCCTTGGGCTAATATGTCCCTTTTTTGTTACTTCATATAAAGTAATACAAAACATCAATAAAAGGGGTATTTGTGTTGCTTATATAACAATCTTTGATGCTTATTAGTATAGTTTGCTGCTCCTTTTTAGGACTTACATTGAATCTTAATTTCGGTTGGTTCCTGATTTGCTTAGTTCATATCAAATCATAGTCCCACTTTTTATATGTTTGATTCTAAATTAATGTAATTTGCTAATATGAATTTGTGATAGATTGAGGATTAATCAATATAGATACTTGTGTTTTCCGATTATAGACAAGCCTAGCTCTGTACTCAGTTGTCAGTTATTATGGTGCAAATGGGTCCGTTAGGTGTAGTTTTCAAAACAGGTCTATTGGTGTTCAACTACCTGGTAAACACTATTTCTTATCCAGAACTGTAGATGTATCCTCTTGTTGGTGTTAACTTTGTAGCGTGCCAGTAATGTGAAATTATCCAACATCATTTTATGTTGGAAACATGCAGTAGTTGTCTAGACACTGCGTAACTCGAAGTCTTGAAGTCTTGAAGTTATTTTGGGTTCAAAAAGAATTAGAAGAAATTGTGAATGTGGAGGAATTAATTTCTTGATATAGGCCAACAAGCAGATCTTATCTCACTGACTACTGATTTCTTTTCCAAGCATGCTACATAGCCACCCCTATCTTCAGTACCTTAGATGAATCATCTTGAATTTCACTTTCCATGCCATTGCTGTTATCTTTAAATGATAAAATCATAGGAGTGTTTTTTTACAAATTTCTTTTGCATGCTGAGGTATTTTTTGAGAATTGTTGACTTTGAGTTATTTAGCCCATTAGTGCACAGGCCGTAACATTTTCCGGTATACAATCATGTTATTAGATATCCGTTGAAAGTTTCAACTCAAGCTACTGTCCCAGAGATCTGAAATCAGTATCTCGTCCCAAGTCTTCAACTTCAACTAGTACATGTATAAATTAATTATGAATTGGCCTAATGTTGTGTTGCTGACTACTGTTACACCTCAGAGTGGTGTTTGGCATTAAAGTGATCATGCAAATAGTTCTATTAATGTTCATTGTCATTACTGAATATTTTCTAGCTCAAAATACTGGGACTAGAGATCTAAAACGAGTATCTAGTCCCAAGTCTGCTGTCAAATGAAGTCACACGCTGGCATAATGTTGTGTTACTGCCAATGCATGATTCTTTGTTCTCTGTTTCCCGCCAGCATATGTTGTGTTTCCTATAGAAAATTAACAGAGCAGTGTTTGCTTTTCCAGGTAAGGGAAATCACAAGCCTGGTGTCAAATGAAGTCACACGCTGGCAGGCTGAAGCTCTGCAAGCCCTTCAAGAGGTATTATAATACTGTCGCTTAATAGTTACTGAATCCATCAACTACCTGTTTGAGTGCTTGATTTATATCATTTTTGGAGTGGCAAAGCTGTACTTTCTCTGATAACCATTTTGTTAGCAACCACCCTTATAATAAAGTGATTGCTTCTCTTTCCAATATCACTGGGTTTCCTATATGAATTACAATAAAACTAATGATGGTAAAAGAACTTCTATCCTAATTCAGAACTCAAAAGAATTTAATTTGTATCAACTGATACATAGGTATTCTCCACAACCTTGAGCTGGTTAGTTCAAGCCATGGAGACCTTTTCCGTCAAATTAATGTTGTTGAGCATCACAAACAAAGCTTTGTAGCATCCTTTTTCTTAAAACCATCTTGGATCAAGTTCTGCCACTTTTATAACATATGAAAATTTTCTTTTTCAGGCAGCAGAAGATTACATAGTTCATATGTTTGAAGATGCAATGTTATGTGCAATTCACGCCAAGCGTGTTACCGTCAGTAAGTTTTAATGGAATTTCAATTGATGCGCATTAAAGTAGCAAAATGGCTGGCAGGTCAGGCAGGGTTTGGTTTAGGTTAAAACGGGTCAATTTTTATATGGTTTGAAAAGGGTGAAATTGACTTACCAAACTTTGTAATTTTTAACGCCCAATGTCAGAAAATAACAATGTCCTTTGTTGCTATTTTAAAACATAGAAGATGCTGAAAATAGAACACTTCTTGCTACATTTGATGACTGGGTTTAGAACAAACGTATGATGAAACATTTGGATTGTGATTAGTTGATGACAATACTATTTGCCCCTTGTATGAATAATCAGTGTCAAATACAAATTACTGAAGGAAAAAAATTCACTTTGTGAGGCTTTTGACCCGGTTGACGAGTTTCTGTTTTAGCTTTATTATTCATTTAACCCATTGAGATAGAAAGAATAATTCAATAGGTAAATGGGTCAAAATTGTCGCCTCTAATGTAGTAGATGCATGTACTAACCTCTTCCTGTTTACACCTTTTTCTAGTGCGCAAAGATTGGGAATTGGCAAGGAGACTTGGAAACAAAGGCGTGCCATGGTAGTTAGATCAAGCAGCAATTGTTGTACTCCGTAATGAAACTAATATTTAGGGTACTAGTACATGACAGTAAGTAGAAGACGGGTAGATCATTATAGACCTGTTGAAATTTAGCTGGAATGTCAATTATTTTATTTTCTGAGCAACAGTTCAATTACAGAAGATTAGTGGAGTAATTTCTCTACAAATGGTGTAACATTTGCATGTGATGTAAGTTTAATGTGTTCGTTTTAATGGTCGTATTTACCTTCAAAAGATTACGACAACATGAAGATAGAAAAGCGTGAAAGTCTAGTGTCTCTTTTATAATGTGACCCTTTTGGCAATCCATGGCACCTGAATACAGATTTCTGGAATTTGGATAGTTCATTAGTTCTACATATAAAAGGACTAAAGAACATTTTGTTTTCATTTGAGGTATAGTGAGCTAACTGATGAAACACTTCAAAATGTCAATCAGTATAAGAATACAAATCATTAATTAAATTAGAGAAAATAATACCTACTTTAATAAATAGGTAACCCTTCCATTTCACATTATAAATCAATTATCAATATTTCTCGTGTGATTAAATAATAGAATATTTTTTAAAATCCTTGTTATGTGAGAGGAAAAGCAGATAATTGCCTATTTGTTTCGACATGTATGTTATCCTCATTAAATCAATATAGTATTATCTCAATTATATTATATGAAAGCGACAGATGTAAAAGATAGCAAACTTCATTTAAATATTGAATATCCATGGCGCCCTTCCTTATATCATGCAACAAATCAACACTCAACAAGTTGAAAAATAGATGTATTTACTAAAATCACACTCTGTTTCTTACTTATCTTACCTTGTTAACTGTTAAGTTTAAGTAGAATTTTTGTAATTCTGATCTTTAAAAAGTTCGAAATTCAAAATCACTTTGTTTTTATTATAGAGAAGTAAAAGCTAAATGTGATTAGTTTCAAAAAAGAAAAAGAAGCTATATATATGTGATTATAGAATTAAACATAAAAAAACATAAAAAGTGAAAATACTAATGATACTCTTACGAGTATCTTAATTGTATGGATTATGGATGCACCCACCAGGCCACCATTCTACCAACAAGTTGACTCATACCCAACTAATAGTAGTTAAATATCTGATACCTAACTCATTAGTGATTAACTAAGGGAGTTCACTCCAAGCTAAAAGAAGACTATCTATTTTATTTGTGTCTTTGTGGTTACATATTTTTGTATTATTTACAGGATAAAGCTTATTTCTAAATAGCTATACTTGTAAGGTTTTAACAGGTATTATGAAGCTAAAAGAGATATATATATCATTTGTTCTCTTATGAACATCGGTTTTTATTTTTGATCATTAGATTTTATCTAATGGTTAAAGTTGATTCAAATTTACTTATAAAGTTTAATTAAATTTAGAAGATTCTCATCCATAATCTTTAAACAAAGTTTGTTACATCATTTATCAATTATTGAAATATTTACTTTACTTTAGTACCTAATATAATTACAAAAATAAACGAGCATGGTACTCGCGCAATGCGGCGGCGGTAAAGGCGACGGCGGTATAGTGGTGTTGGTGACGGGTGGTGATGATATCGACAATTGGTGTCGAGTGGTGTAAGTGATGTTAAGATAATAGAAATATTTTATAAAATAAGGA
>JANDBE010000045.1:20765425-20777206 GCA_024320915.1 Erigeron philadelphicus | reverse complement strand
TACAAGGGACAAATTACATTACATTACAATATCATTAAGAACACAGCTGATGAACAATGCTACTGTCACGTGGCACTGTTCAATTAGCCCACATATACACCACGTTATTACTTAGATTTTATCATATCGGATCCCGTTTAAGTTTTTTTTGCTTTTAGATTTTTTAGTTTTTTGCACAGTTTTTTTTTACTTTTGTGTTTTCTTTAATTGGTTCATCTTATATCCCATATTACTATTTGGATTTTGCTATATCGGATCCCGTTTGGGATTTTCTTTCGATTTTGGATTTTGCCATAGCGGTTCTTGTTCGAGTTTTTTTTTCTTTCGCCTTTTCATGGTTTGTTGCACATTTTTTTGCTTTTGTGTTCTCTTCTATTTGTTCATCTTACACTCTGCATCATTATTTGGATTTTGCAATATCGGATCCCGTTTGAGATTTTTTCTTTCGTTTTTTTCTTGGTTTCTTTAATGTTTTTTTGCTATTGTTTTCTCAACCACCGTCAAGTGGCACTGTTTAATTGGCTCACCTACACCTCGCGTTACTACTCGGATTTTGCCATATCAGACCCCGTTCATTTTTTTATTTCGGTTCTTCTTGTTTTTCTTTACAGTTTTTTTTTATTTCGGTTCTTCTTGCCATATTAGACCCCTTTGTGTTCTCTTTTATCTGTTCATCTAATATCTCACATACGTATTTGGATTTTTTTTCACGTCGCATTTTTACTTTTTTAGTTTTGTTCTTGGTTTACTCCATAGATTTTTCCCTTATAATTTTTCTCTTCCACAATTTAAATATATGTATTTGACACCCAACATGATTGTGGTATTACCTTTAGGTAAATATATTTTTTTTATGTCAAAGTTGTTTACAAACATATATTTTTTTTTATGTAATAACACAAAATCATTAATAGAAAGTATATATGATGGAGTATTTTGGTTTTGTCTTTCATTAGGCAATTTTGGGTTCATTCCTTATCTAGCTTTTTTTACGGTTTATTTTACTCATTTTTTTGGTTACTTTCGTTAAACTTTTTAACAAAGATATCTAGGACCGTATGTTTTTAATATTGGTCTTCAAAAATAAGGATACTCACAACAACACGTATAAAACGGCGCCCATCGGGCGGCGCAAGTAAATTTATAAAAATGTATATAATAATAAGGCATGTTGATGTAGTTTAAGTTTGATATTTCATTGAGCTTTATGAGATCACACTATAATCAAACTAAAAGCATACGTTTCTAACCCCAGTTCGAGTCTTACATCAGGTTGAACGTTCATTACATTTTCGACGTAAAACGAGTACAAACAGAAGACTGAAAATAGACTTACGGATGTTAACAACCTATTAACAAACACAAATAAGACCTAACACACAAACTCTATAGTTTTAAAATAAGAGAGAGGTAAACATCAATGTGAGTCAATGGTTATTGAATGATAGAGTAAAAAGTGAAGGTAGGTGGGTATTGAATAATGGTTTAAAAAGTGAAGACAATAGTTGGTTAATAGAGAAAGAATATTAAAAGCTAAATGATAAGTTTTCTTTCATATTGTAAAATTTTTTAAAACTAATATATTAATTTTTATTTGAATATATAACAAAACATATTTTAGTTGTTTTTTTTTAAAAAAATTCCTTAAATTTGCTATATGCTTATTCATTTTATAAATATTGGGTTTTTTTCCCATAAAGATTTTTTGAATTGTTATTCATATTGTTAATGAGTTTGTGTAAGTGTGGATGTTGAATTTTAAGTTTGATAAGTTGAAAGAAATATATGATACCTAATATAGAATAAGATTTTTTGGTGGTAGGTTTTTTTAAGGAAATGATAGATGTAAACTTATCACAATTGTAGACAATCTAAAGTTTCGTTATCAAAGTATACATCGTACCTATAATCAATTAAAAATTGTTAATATTAATATAATTACAATACCTTAAGATAAATAAAATTAAATTTCTTAATATTAGTTAAATTACAATTGTAGTTGTAATAAATAGTTTAAATTATTTAATATAGGGGTAAAAAGTGTAAATTATTGATAGATAACCAAAAAAAAAAAAAGTAAACTAGTGAGATTTTTTTCTATTAATATTAATGTAAATACTAATATAATAATATTTGGTAATGATTATTAGAAGTTCTAATTTATAATCAAACTAAATGATGACATAAGCGAGAGTTAATTTGATGAAATAGAACAATGTGATTGATCAATAAGTTATTAGTGCAATTGTGTTATAGTATACGAGAGAAAGTACTAGGACGTTGTGGCGGTGAGATGGTGGGGTGATAGGTCATATAATGTGATAGGTCATATAGAGTGTGATAGCCAAATGTCTTAGCCATACGGGCTCCACCCTCGTATTTAAAAATTTGTCGAAAGTATATGGAGAGACTTCTCTAATGAAAGAGACTGAAATTTTAAGAGCACCCAATAAATTTTTGAGATAATTTTTTTTTGTATGAATTAGAGGAATAAAATAATTTATGAAGGATAGAGAAAAAAAATGAGTGTTTTAGATCTGATAAAGGAGATAAAAATGACTGACTGAGATTTTCTTTAAAGTATTATAGTTGAAAAGTAAGAATAATATAACAGAAACAAATGTTTTATAATATAATATAGATAGTAGAAGTAAACATATTAAGATAAGATGGATAAATGGAGGCTATAGCCTAGCCAGTTTGGACCATTGAGTATAATGGAAAAAAGTCAATGGAAAAAAGCCTCCTGTATGATCTAGGGTTCCCTAAATAAACCCCTAGTATCATCTCTTTTCTCTTATAAATATTCGATAGAAGGGTTCTTTAAATCGCATTAGTCGGAGTGTTGTTATTGATAAAGTTACCAAAAAAGAAAAAAAAATGTTAGGCTGATTTGAGGGAGGAGACTGAGGCTTGCACCAACAACACTAATATTGTGGAAGTGGCTACATCAAAGGTAAATTTGGTTGTAAATGTATATATATAATTTGCTTAGTTTGACATAAACATGACATTTATTTAATTAGCTTTTGAATATTGAATAGTTTTATTGTTTTGCACACTATAGATGGATGAGAAATCATTGAGGGACAAAAAAAAAAGAGAAATAAAGAGTCGAAGGCTGAATCTTTGATTCTGGTTCGTAAATTGTGACTCCTTAGGGTTGACTCCGTTTTTTCAATTTAATAGTTAATTGTGAATTTTTTTGTACATGCCCTGTTTTTTCCTTGGGGATCTTTAATTAGATTTGTGGTGGATTGTTATCAATGATTATGCTATGTTCACTTTTCATATTTGATGTATACTATGTCATAATACACTTTTAAAATGACTTATGTAATCAACATATGCTTTTCATTGATCAAGGTAGCGAAAATTGTCTTTTGATTCTTGTAGGAGTGATCAATTTGGTAACAAATTAATGTTTGTAGTTTATGGAACCCTTAAATCGTAATTTTGGTGCAAGACTATATGTTTTCATATATTACTAATAGTTGGTTCATATTAGTTGATTTTTCTCTTATAATTATACCCTATTTATAATCTTTTGGGTGAACAGTGAAGCATCTAGGTGAACTTGCTTGCTTAGGTTTTATATTATTATTTTAAGGTGGTAACGTTTTAGTGTCTCATACTTTAACTACTAAATATTTTGAAACTTTTTATTTATACCATTAAAGTTTTATGTTTGATAATTCATGCTTAGTTTTTTTTAGTTAGCGTGTTGTGTAGATATCAACTTGCTTGCTTAGGTTTTATATTATTATTTTAAGGTGATAACGTTTAGTGTCTCACACTTTAACTACTAAATATTTTGAAACTTTTTATATATACCATTAAAGTTTTATGTTTGATAATTCATGGTATTTCGCTTTGGTTTTTTTTGTTTGCACCATGAACGTTTTAAGCTTCTAATTTCTATTTTTCAAGATACTTTATAACTTTTTACTTCGTCATCAAAGTCTTGTTTTTTAAGATCAACGTATTGTTTAAGGATGTGGTTTTTTTTTTATAATGGTAACACCTGACATGTTAAAATTAATGACCCGCATTTAATTTTGTGTCCAATCGTCGTCCCTGGCCAACGGCCGGGTATAACCCTAGTTTAATAAATTTACTATTGTTGTGATACTTGAAATATATACATTACGAGGGTTTAAAAGCCCGTGCTACGCAAATGAAAGTTAGGAAGGATGTTTATAGATTCATCAACAACATGTAAGTCATCGAGCAAATACTCAAAGGCAGGACCTTTGTTTCGCGTTTCCAACACGTATAATGCATAAGATTTGTCGTACAAACATGTTTAGTTGTCATATGCACGCCTGATGTACAAACTATTATCTTATGGGGAACCAATGAACCATAGAAGAGATGAGAGTAGGTAACCAAGGTAGAAAGGGAGTCCGCCAACCACCTACTCAAGACATACAAAATGTATATAATATCTATATATCTTTACGTATTTAATGGATGTCACTCTACATGATTCTCAAGATGAGTTCCTCTCAGAAGGTTTCTTGACTTGACGTAAGGGCCTAGTTTCCATAGCGTTGATAAAAATCATAAAGAGGAAATCTCTGCTAACAGGTGTCTTGTTGGACGTGTCCCAGTGTTCACCACTGCTGCGCTTTCCATACTTGTGCGCCCATCCAGAGCCATTATGGCCTTCACCCCATGTTTTATTCCATCGTTCTCCGTAGTTTCCTTCCCACCATGTTTCTCCTTGTTTCACACCATGGCCGTTTGGATGAACGTACCCATCCCATTTATCAACCCATTTTGTCCACCCATCACCCTCTGAACATTCTGCCCATTATTTGTTTGCGCCACCTTGCGCATCATACTTCTCTCCCCACCTGCAAAATCGCCATGTTTTATTAAGATTCGTGTTATTGTTATCAGGAATGACTACAAAAGCAAGTTGTAAATGCTATTAAAAAAGTAAGCTATAACTAACCACCAGGCGTCATGTTTTGTCACGGTATACGTCTTGTTCTGTCACGGGCAAAACATAGAGGTAACGTATACTATTTGCCTACACTATTTATTATAAAAGGAAGTAGTAGACTAACTCGGAGACAGACTCCATGTTTAGTTAGGAAGTTCCCAAAAAAGAAAAAATTTTGCCATCAGATAAACCTTTCTCATTGTTGAATGTAAATCTACAAAAAGATCACCCCCAATATGCACCAGATCGATTAACTGTCCTTCCACTATTATATGCTGAAATCAACCTGCGGATTAGTAATTACTTACCCTTGTTCATGTTGTAGCTACAATCATATCAAAATAACAAAGCAATATAGTTATTTTCCTATTGCAACAAAGATGTGAAAGTTCCCGAAAAGCAAGCTTATAATAATTACTTGTCATACACCAACTAACCAGGCCTAATTTCCTATCTTTAGTTTTTAGTTTGTAATAAATTTAATTAAAGAGATTATGAGTGAAAAAAAAGTACCCTTTGAGTTCCTTCGAAAGTTGCTCTCCGGTTTTCTTGGGACCGGGTCAGCACAAATTACGACATGAATCTTTCTAAAGCTCCTGATATAAAGAGAGCATGTCACTAAGATGTTTCTCGGTTTTCTTGTGTTCCAGCCTCGATGTAGTCAAGCTTCCCTTGGGTAACTTGCATCTAAACTGAAAGTGCTTCAGCCTAGTTATTAGAGACTTTCATTGACTTCTAGAGTGGTATTATTTGTTGTTTCGATCTCTTTTTCCCTTCACCGAACCTCGACTCTAGTAATCTGACTTTAGATACGTCTTCCATTTCAGCAGCCCGGAATGTTTCAAATTCATCGGGTCTTTTGTTTGTCTTTCATGATTCTTGAAACGCCTCTCTGCACTGGCAATTTCAGTTGATCGTTCTCCCTCCAATATTTTAACCTCACTTTTCTTTTTTTGGGGAGTGACTACTTCTGCCCGGGACTAACTGAGTTGCTCTTTTTGTTTCCTTCTTCGCATTTTTAAATCTCTCTTGCACTTCCTCAAACCGGTGAAACTCTGATCAATATTTCTGCTCTTTATACATTTTATCTTGCTCCAACATCGTTGCTTCTCTTTCATAAGATTGAGCTCTGGAGTTTGCGGTTTCCAACCTTTCCCTCGGCTCCTTGATTTGATTTCTCAATAAATATATATAAGAATCATAATTCGTTGTCTTTGACTATGCGGTATAAGGATAAAAAATTCTACTTATCATTGGTCAGTGCCGGATCACTGAGCACAAAAAACTTTGAGTGAACATGGAAGCAAATTACAAATGATCTCTCACCTTCGGTTGCAAGTTTAATGTGGTTACACATTGCTCAGCATGTTCAAGCCTTGATGCCCGATCTTTTAATTCAGCTTCCTTGCAATATGGTTAAACCAAGTTGAGTGCTTCAATCCTCAGCAGAGCAGATCTGTTTACACATATCCATTCATTTTTAAATAAATTTGGACATTTTAAAGTTTGAATTCACCGTCATAAACAAACATGTTCAAATCATTCATACCATTACTCTAATGATTGATGGAATTCAAGTCGATCTCTTCTAATGAATTTATAAGCTTGATCAGTTTGGTGACATCTGCAAACCGAAAATAAGGTTTTAGAACTATATAAAACACGACCGTTCAAAGACCAAAATTTATGACATGCTCTTTTCGTTCCCAAAGACCACTGTCAGACATCACTGAAAAATAGGATACATATAATGCGTTTATCTATCAGATTTAAGCATGAGAAAAAACACATTTAAAAATGCTTTCATTTGTAAAGTTGCGTTAACTATAAATTATAAATAATACAAATAATATGACTTTGCAAATCATATTTGGCGCATTATAAATTAATAAAACTTGAAACCAAAAACTGTTTGGGGTTAACCCAACTCGACCCTGTTTCCTGTATGAAAGCACTGGTTACCTAACCCGTTCATATAACAAAGCTTGCCACCTCTAATTCAATAATGTTGTACCTTTATCAATATATAAGGACCATACGCATCAGCCAAGTTCTCTCAATCCTGAGCAAGGGAGCATCCTTTTTATGTACCAGACGTTCCCACGCCGTGTTCAGTGATAGGTGCCAATGGGCCAAAGACATATTCCTTTTAGTTGTGTTAAAGTGGCAACAACTGTTGCATATTTTCATCACATTCAACCTTCACGCAGCCAATATTCCCATGCACCGCCACAGTCACATTCCTATTTTTTTGAATTCTGAATTATTTGTAATATTTGGTCCAAAAGCTCTCCTTTTTTAGTTGTCGGTAACTGAAGTCTCAAAATTTCAAGACAAAAGGTAGAGAACTTTTAAAAAAGAACTTGTATATCAATCAATGAAAAGCTTTCAAAGTTGAAGTTAGCTTCTCAAGGAGTTTCATGGAAGAAAAGACAGTTACAATGTCATACATAAGCTTGATTTTGGCTGCATACACTGATTGTGAGCCTAAGTATACGTTGTTTTGCACCCTTTATCACCACTTAAATAAGAAAAAAAGAAGCTAGTTGAGGTTGGAGCACTTATAATGTCAACTACAAACTTATAGCTCAATTGGCATTTAGCACCATTTGTCTTAAAAAATCTATAATGGTGTCATATGTGGCAAAATGGACAGGATGACTGTTAGATTTGGGGGAAACAAATATAATTGTGCTTAATAAAGGTTAGAGTCTGGCTCGCGAACTTATTGTTTAGGGTTTAGGTTCTCTTTACGAATTTCTTAGTAATTTCGTCAAAGAGTACCGAAACAACCTGGACAGCTTCATTCCTTATGTCAAGCTGAAGCCTAAACCTAATCGCAGAACCGGGTGAATGTATGACTACAAACGTAGATGAATTTAGAAGGAGACAAAATCTTCTAATGGCGTGGTGAGTTTATATCCTATATTTCATTAAGCAGCATGTTAAGCATAAAAACTTCTCTATTTTTGCAACCTTTTAATTAGTCTTTCTTACCCGCTATTTATAAAATACAAGGCATTACCTTTCCCATGCGAACGACCCGCTTTTATTGCAGGCATGGCACCAGAAACTCCCACCCGATCCCTCGCGTGAAACCCCGTTGCTGCACTTTTCACTGGATAAAGTTTTCAACTTTCTTTCTCAACACTGCGAGGAAAAGCCGTTAGTGGAAACCACAATGGTTAAAAACACGTAACTAAGACTACTCAACCCTCCCCCGCCCCGACTTATAAAAAAAGCATTCCTTGTGTTTTTTCTTATTTTCTCAACCCATAGACCTGCTGTTCTCCTACAAATCAACACCACTAACATCTAAAGCTACGATTAATACATGAGAAAGAAAATACTTACGTATACAATCTGGGCATATGATGGGAAACGCGGCCTAAACCGAAGTCCACAATCTTTATGTATCGTCACCTGTCAGTATCATTCATGGCCGGGCTGTCATTGCTGTTCATAGTCAACGTTGTTGATGAGCTTTACAGACATAGGTTCCGTCAAGAATAAATGTCAGTATAAAGTTGAAATCAGTATAAGTCACACCCGGGATGTCATTGTTGTTAATAATGCCTTCAAGTATCACACTGGGTTTCCACCCTCTATAATCTACAACCTTTATGACATTATCGTTGCATGGTATTTTGCGTTTAAATGTTGCTGGGAGGATCTAAGTAGCAAATATATAAGTATAACTTAATTGGTTGATTAAACATTTCAATAAGGATGCTTACCAGGCTTTCATGTAGGTTTTCATCATAAACAATGTCAATCAAAATGTGGAAACCCATTACAGGGAATGGATAACAAAGTCCATGCATGTTAGAAGAAATTGAAGAACAATTTAATTAAGATCAGGCAGTGGTACAAACATACGATAGTTTAGGTTGTATATCATTACAACAAAAGATAAAGGCTTGATATGTAAAACTATTGTAAGCCTATAAATATATTTATTTACCAAGTTGGTATACAATAGTAAATATATTTCCAGGAGTAGATTAAGTAACATGATATTTATAGGATAATATGATACAATGTGAATGTTAACCCCTACATGTTTGATTGTATCTAATTCTTAACTTGTTCATCCTTAAAATTACAAGAAAGTTGGGGGTTTTTTCAGAATACGTTTAAGGGAAAATAAAAACACAGATAAGGACTGATTAGTCAGTAAGAAGATAGATAGATAGATAGATAGATAGATAGATAGATAGATAGATAGATACAAATAGTTAAGTTTTACATCTCGGTGCAGCTCTTGGAGAGATACGAAAACACTCGGTGCAGCAAATAATCCTCGTCCTGATCCCCGTGTATCGAACTTCATAACTTCCAATGATAGGCAGCGAATATTATCCCTATCTCCATCTCCTCTTTTATCGCAGCCCCCTCTTTTTTTCCCCTTGCTAACAAAATCTAGTTCTAATTTAGGTTTTTGTTTTAATAAGATGATATCAATTTTGGTTTTGGTATATTCAGAAAAAAACGCCAAGTTGGGTGTGGCTAAACTTGAATCTGACCTTGAATTGGAAGCTTCTCTTTTAACTGAACAATCTTGGCCTTTCTCTATTTGCTTTTAGAATACCAACGCACAAATAGGATGTTCTGGACCCAAAACCAATACCTTTATCCTCTTTACATCTTTTACATGGTGATTTTGGACTACCCCATCATAGAATGTAAGACGGTTTGCTTGACATATCTTTTGATTTCCTCACATTCAGTTTTCATTTATTAACTTAACTGAAGTGAATGAGTTATTGCATCTAATGGGAACGTACTCTCTAGCAACAATTATATATATAGATGACACATCTTAAATGCATTGGGTAAACAAATGAAAAGACTCATCATTAACATATACCTTATTATTATCATTCAATACCTTAATCTACACGCCATCTAATTCAGCCAAAACTTCAACCCAAAATTGCTTCACCTTCCACTTCATCAATTTTTGCTTCACCTTACAATCTTTAAATACATTCATTCAATTCTTGCACATATCAATCAATACATTCAATCGAGTAAAAGTGGAAAAAAAAAACTACCAAAATTGAAATTAACCACATCATTTGATATTAAAACAAAGTAAAATCATAAATACCTTCATAAATTTTAATTTTAGAATTGATTGCATGCTTACAACTTTTATATATAATATAAGATGTATCAAATTATGTGACGCGATTATTACTTTCTATTTCATGAAATGATTACTTGATTTTCCTTGTTAGATTACATAACATTTTTTTTTGAATAACGGCATATTATTATTATTGAAACTAGTAAGACGTTATAAGAATACAAATAACAAATAGATTTCATAACGTAAAGCCACATTATAATTCATCTATTAAAGGAAAGGTTATCTCATTAAAAAATTTATGCAAATTATGTGATACGATTATCACTTTCTATTTTATGAAATAATCACTTGATTCGTCTTGTTAAATTACATAACATTCTTTTTTAAATGACGACATATTATTCTTAAATATAAATAGTATTTCCTATTTAGCTTAAGTGGTTGAGCATATGCCTTACAAATAGGAGATTTTGGGTTCAAGACTTAGGAAGTACATAGGAAGTCCTTCTATAAAGGCTTGGTTTGGGTACCCCCAGGTTCAAGTTTGAGGGGACAGAGTTTACCCTTATTGATCGTCGTGCCTTCGGGCGGATTAGTAAGGGGTTTTCCCCCATTGGGTATTTGAAATAAGCATTTCTACTTCGAGGGAGCTCTCTAGCGCGAACCCGGTTAAAACAACGTATGCTAGACCTCTCGCTATCAAACCGTGACACGAAATTTCAATCAAAATTCACTTTAAAAAAAAATACAAATAACAAATAGATTACGTATTAAAGCATTAAAACAACATTATAATTCATCCATTAAAAGAAAAGTTATCATGTTCAAAAAAAAAAAGTTATTTCATTAAAAAATTTATTTAATTGCAAACACCCATGATAACAATGATTACCAAGTATTTTGCTGAGTGTATTTTATTCTTCTTCTAAATAATTAAATAAAAATTAAATTAATTACAACTCCCCTTCCCATCCCATTTCCATGTGGAAAACTGAACAGTAAACACCACCAGATTCCTTTCCTCTCACAAAGCAACCAACTTTAATAATAAAAAATAAATAAAATATCTGTTATTATTAATTACAATTAATTATTAGTTTATTATTTTAAGAACCTTTTTTATCACAACTTGCTTTGTATTTGTATAGACAAAAAATACAGAAAATGTCAGAAAATTAGGGTTGGAGACATGAGTTTCAGAAATCAGTGTTGGTGTAAATCATGTCAAAAGACAATTCCTAATTCATTATATTAGATTTTGGGTATGGAACCTTCACTTTCTCATTATTAGTACTTTTATTCTTTATTTATTATTATTTTATTTAATTTATATATTTATTTATATCTAATCATTGACTGTTTTTGAAACACACTGATTAATTCATATTTGATTTGTATTTTTTGTTGGAAAGTTTTGATTTTGATATCTGGGTTTTGTGTTTTGAACCTTTTTTTTATCTGGGTCTAGCTAGAAATTGGAAAAAGACAAATATATTGCTGTATATACATATACTGGATAATAATTGTGATCATTAATATACATTTTTTGGAAGATGGGTTTTGAATTTTGAATCTTTTTATGATCTGGGTATAGTTGGAATTTGGAAAAAGATATGTATATAAAAAAAAGGGTAATGGGGGAACCCTAGCCCCGGTATCACAATTGGATACCCATCGACCCACCCCGTATGAGCCATATGATGCCGGTAAAATACCTCCATCCTAATCCCCACAT